>NDXB01006398.1:79091-117547 GCA_002631895.1 Agapornis roseicollis | reverse complement strand
AAAATTTAAAAAAAAAATATAAAAAAAAAAAAAAAAAAAAAAAAAAAAAAAAAAAAAAAAAATGAAAACAAACCAAAAAACTGAGTTTATTACACCCCAAAGATATGATGAGCTCTAGACAGCTTCCTCCAGGCCTGTAGGTATACTCCATTGAACAGAACCCCATTGCATCACACAGCTTTGTATCTCAGATTTAACAATACATAGAATCATAGAATAGTTAGGGTTGGAAAGGACCTTAAGATCATCTAGTTCCAACCCCCCTGCCATGGGCAGGGACACCTCACACTAAACCGTGCCACCCAAGGCTTCGTCCAACCGGGCCTTTAACACTGCCAGGGATGGAGCATTCACAACCTCCCTGGCCAACCCATTCCAGTGCCTCACCACCCTCACAGGAAAGAATTTCTTCCTTATATCCAATCTAAACTTCCATTGTCTAAATTTTAACCTCTTACCCCTTGTCCTGTCACTACAGTCCCTAATGTAGCATCCCTCCCCTGCATCATTTTAGGCTCCCTTCAGATACTGGAAGGCTGCCAGGAGGTCTCCACGCAGCCTTCTCTTCCCCAGCCTGAACAGCCCCAACTTTCTCAGCCTATCTTCTTATGGGAAATGCTCCAGTCCCCTGATCAGGCTCGTGGCCCTCCTCTGCATTTGTTCCAACAGCTCCATGTCCTTTTTATGTTGAGGACACCAGAACTACGCACAATACTCCAAGTGAGGTCTCACAAGAGCAGAGTAGAGAGGCAGGATCACCTCCTTTGACCTGCTGGTCACGCTCCTTTTGATGCAGCCCAGGATACAGTTGGCTTTCTGGGCTGCAAGTGCACACTGCAGCTGGCTCATGTTCATTTTCTCGTTGACCACCACCCCCAGGTCCTTCTCCATGGACATGCACCATTTTAGCATTCATTTCACAAAGGACAGGCAAATCACAGTGTGGCTGCACTGTTCCATCAGTTCTACAACAAAGCAATTCTTCCCTGGGTTGTTATTGTATTATGTTCTTCAGAGATTGTCTGATTTAGCATTTAATTTCAGATTAAAATAATTAGATTGTATCAATTATAAATATAATTGTGAAACCAGAGGGATAACTACAAAAAGCATATTGCTTAAAGTTTTCTCACTTATCTCATGCTGGCTGTACCTGCTCCTGGCCTGGCAGTCAGATAAGATTTAATTTTCCTGTCAAGTGAATACTCAAGGAACATAATTACACCTAATTAGTAATAAATTGCAGGAAACTGAGCTAGAATTTAATATTGTATCATGATTCTTCAATGACTATGTTCAAAGAGAATGGATTTACAGTTCTTCGAAACCAAAATCCCTCAAAGCATGGCTCACATTGGGGTCCGAACAATTCATCAGCTGAACTGTACTACAGGGCTGCAAGCTTATGAAAGCCAGAAAGCAAGAAAAATGTTAAATCACTCTTTGTTGTCCTAGAAACTGCTGAAAAAAAAAAATACAAGCAAGATGATGAACATGGAACTATAGCTTTAAGAATATGTCAGTTTGGAAACAAGAAATATTTCCTTTCTTCTTAGATAAGACAAAGATCTGGCAAAAAGTAACTTCTCCTGTATATTATCAGCCTATAATGAACCACTTCATTTGAAGCTCCTTTCTCTGGGTGCTTTATCTTGTGTTTAATTTAGCATAAGTAAACCACGTATTATATGCATATACATGAATAATCTCACTGAAAGTCAATGTGCTAACTCAGATGTTCTCTGCACTTGGGATCAAGCTCTTGACTTGGAAGAATGGAGATAATTCTGCCCTCACTTAAGAGCTGCATTTGTGAAATTGGGACCAGAAGCAATGCACAAAAGACTTAAAATAATTACACATAATTCTCTGAAGAGCCTGGACCACAAACCTGTATATTAATAAATCAATTTTTATTCTCCTGTCGTTCCTTCTGAACTGGAAGTCACTCATTATGGATCTTTCTTCTGCAACTAACCATTTAGATGTTCAAATGATGTGCAAGGAGTTTTTCAGCCGTGCCTGTATCTCTTCTCTCGCACTGACTTGCGCCTTGGACCACTGATTTCAATAAAAGCCTCTAAATCTTAGAAACCTTTCTAGAATAACATCTCAGGATTTTGCAGAATGCCTCAGATTATAATTTTCTTTATTTTTAAGCTAACATTTCTTCCTGACATGTTTTAGATTTTAGTTTCATTTGTGAAGGAACTAGCAACTTAAAGACTAGTTTCATCCTCTTCATAATTTCAGTCATTCTTCAAATACCCTCATATTACAGCCAGGCAGAATCTGAATTTCAAACCAAGCAGATAATAGCCTAAGATTATACAGTATTCTATATTTTGCACTGATATCTAGCAGACATTCTTTCCACAAAGGTTGGTCTTGACCATTTTTAGTTACAGAAAATCAACAACACAATAATAGAACTGTTTGATATTTCACTGCAGGTGGCAAGTGATATCTTGGTTCTTTAAGATCCAAACTTGCTCTATAATTGAGATTCCCAGTTCGCAAAGGCACACAATAAAAATAGTCACTCACAACTGCAAATTATTTGATTTTCCTTAACCTCTGGCATATTATTACATTGCAAAATTTGCACTTACCATGACAGCTGAATTTGTGTATTAAAGAAAATGTAATATAAAACACTCTTCAGTGGTGTAGCATGCAGACAGAAAGCCATCTCATAAGCTTGTACAGAAAAAGAAGGGGAACATTTTTCCAGGAACATAAAAGGAAATGATAATAATGAAACAAAAAAAGGCAACAAAAGCCATGAAACTACAATGGCAAATATTAATTCCTTGAGTGTGTGAGCAAAGACAGAAAGCCAGTGAGACCAATGCAAAGATTTGCACCCTCTCATGGAAAATAAAGGAATGACTCCACCACACTGCCACCTGGGAAAGAAACCTCTGTGGCTTTAATTTAAGTGAACACCTATTTGGAAGATGGTTGCATCCTTTTAAGGGTTTCTTCTGAACATCTCTGGAAGAGGATATTGCCATCCTCAGTCAAAACACTTCTCAGGTGGTTCCCTCAACTGCATTAATTATCAAAAGTCAATATCCAGCAACTGTATTTTTTTGTGTATTTGCTTGTGTATTTTTTTTGCTTGTGTAATTTTCTGTGTGTGTCTGCATTGTTCATAGCATGATGAAGCCCAGAACTGTGGTTGTGATGTGTTTAATACAAATCTATCAATAAAAAATGTTGATGGACTACTGAGTTAACCATACTACAACTCATATTTAGCATTTTAAACCACCTCACACCAACTGGATTTGTTTCACTTACATAGGACAAAGGTGTAAAGAATTTTTCATACTAGTAGAGGAGGGCATATGAACAAAATAGAAGTTCCACTGAATGTATCTTACCTATATCTGGATGTAATTTAAACCAGGAATGTGCTGTGGGCTGTGGTACGCACATTAGAAATGCATGTCAATACCTTTTATGAAAGAAGAAGCTTGAAGAACATGTAAATGAAAGGATATTTTATATAAGCTACGGGAAAAAATATTTCAAACCTGTTAAATGCTACCTAGTTGAAAGTTTTTATTCATTATACATCTCTTATATGCAAAAGAATAATCAGAAAGGCTTGGACAGTCATTTGAAACGCTGAGTAGCACAGTATATGTGAGTGGCAGTACATTCACTATACATTGTCTCAAAGGCTGCTGGATACAGTTACACATAGAACACTATGATCTGTATTGGAAGGTGTGGTGCTCCAACTGAATTTTTACGTTTTGTTTAGTACCCTTTGGGATGAACCCCTTTCATCTCTAAAAACACCAGCTACTCACTCAATTTAAATAAATGGTAGACTATTAGCCTGGATAATAGGCTCTGCAATAGATCTTGCATCTGGCTCCTTTCAAGGCAGGTTTAGATTTCATTATTCAATTTGATTTTGCACTCAAGTAAAGCCAACTTTATTTAGCCTGAGACAAAGACTGGTAACAAGAAAGTATAGAAAATTGTTATTTGTAATGATGCTAATGATGCATCCATTCAATGAGACTGAAAAAGGATTTGAACAATATATAGACACTGGCTTGTTCCTCCAGACATGGGCTAATACCTTTATGGTACTGTTGGAAGTGAAACATTCTATTACCACAAAAAGCCTCATTGGTATTGCCAAAGTCCAAGATCCATGGCCAGATTTTGTGGCATAAGCTGCAGTGCTACATGCCTACTCTTACAGTACTTCAGCAGTGATAAAAGCCCCAGATACTTGCTAACATTTTTAGAAATGAGCTGCCAAGGTGCATCATTACTTCAGTATAAAGCATGAATTTCTGCTCTGCTGACAGAACTACTTACAAGTCATTTTGAAATGTCTCCCTGATATATACACAAGAAAGCTCGTATTTGCCAAATGCTGCAGTCACAAGACTTAAAGGTAGTAAGTTTCATAATAGACAATGGCTTTATTACCTATCATTAAACATAAATTCCTCATTAAAACATATTAATTTAGTAATTTAAAAAAGACACACTCACTCTCAGAGTCCTAAGTGCTCACTGGCTGTTATTGACTAAGCTTCTG
Organism: Agapornis roseicollis; assembly: GCA_002631895.1. Classification (NCBI taxonomy): domain Eukaryota; kingdom Metazoa; phylum Chordata; class Aves; order Psittaciformes; family Psittacidae; genus Agapornis; species Agapornis roseicollis. The sequence continues at coordinate 112,974 of NDXB01006398.1, read as the reverse complement.
GAGAGCCCAACATTTTTGATAAAGATGAGGTGAAATTTTCTGACAGTAGCTTTTTTTAGGCATCTGGCTAAAAATCATAGAATCACAGAATGGTTAGGATTCAAATCAACATTCCAACCCCCTTGCCATGGGCAGGGACACTTCCCACTAGACCAGGTTGCTCAAAGCCCTTTCCAACCTGGTCTTGAACACGTCCAGGGATGGGACATTCACAGCTTCTCTGGGCAACCAGTTCCAGTGTCTGACCACCCTCACAGTAAAGAACTTCTTACCTCCCCTGTTTAGGTTTTAACCCTTTACTCCTTTCCTACCACTATGGTCCCTGATCAGGAGTCCATCTCCAGCATCTTTGTAACCCCCCTTCAGATACTGGAAGGCTACTATGAGGTCTCCATGCAGCCTTCTCTTCTCCAGGCTGAACAGCCCCAATTTTCTTAGTCTATCTTTATGTGGGATCATCTGCTTATCATCTTCTTATTTCTACAAATAAGGTCTTTTTAACAGAGGAAAACATGTAACTTCCTGAACAAAGAAAACATTTCCATAGAAGAAAAAGAAAACTTTATCTTGCTAGGTTTTTATACTAATAAAAAAGACCAGAGCAAGAATCAAAATTATGGCTTGACTGACCAGAAAGAACTAGGAAGTATGAGAACCAAGATGGGAATTTCAGTTTGCTGATTTGCATAATTTACAATCTGGAAATTAAACAGTGATACAAGCATTTCACCTTTAACTGAGAACCATATCATTGACATAATCAATTGATCCTGAATGCTGACATGACTTAATGTCCTCTTCTGCAAGAAACCTTTTTAACTTGAATTGTTTAGCTCATTTCTTCAGAACTGCAAGTTTTCTTACTTTCTCTATTTTATTTTATTTTTTCTCAAATTCAGAGAGGTCAAATATCTAAAGAAATATCTCTGTGGAAAAAGCGTCTATATTTCTAGCAAAACACAAAACAAGATGCAATAAATCTTTCTCTTTGCTCATAATCTCAACAACCATCAATCTCTGATTACCATGTTAAACATCTCTGTAGATCTATACTTCTTTTGAACAGCCTCTACTGAGACCAAACTTTTAGACACCTTTATAAATAGTGTAGCTGTGTAATTTTATTTCATTTTCAATAAAATCCAACCACCTTTAGCTGAATCCCTGGACATATACATACAGCCATCTGTAATAAAAACAATTTGCCCTACCACAATGACGGGAATGTAGAGTTTGATGCTGGGAATGATTAAGTGGAAATAAATTATTTAGTAACCAGTATTCACATTCAAATGGCTGCAATGCATTCCCGTCCTGGGAATGTGAAAACTATTTTTGAATATGAAGGTCTTGGGGCAACAGTAAGTGGAAATCAGATGACAAATTTGCATGCTTCTTTCTGTTGGTAGACCTTTCAGCCCATGTACTTTGGATTTGCATCAGCTGTAAAGAACAAACTAAATCATGGTGCTTCAAGCAACCTATATTTAGCCCTAAGAATAAGCAACCATAATGTTCCCCATATTTCTCAATGTTGTAGCCTAGTACTACTACATCAACGACCTAGTAAAAGCTAATTCCACCTGTAACCTTTTTGTTTCAACAAGACAATAAATTCTTCATAACACTTACATATGAAGTTTTTATATAGGTAAAATATAGTCCTTTATAATTCTTACATGAGTCTTTAGAACTGAGGAATAGAAGGAAAACAAAAATAAAATGGAGGGAGCAGCAGGTGAGAACACCCCAGAACAGCTGTCCCAGTAATTCAAATGAGAAGAGCAGTCAGGAAAGAAGCACTTGAACAAAATGCACATACCTTGTACATAAAATGATACATCTGGATTTTTCCAGTGACACAGCAACTTTCCAACCTGCCTGATGTGCTGTTCAGCTTTTCAAAGCTGCACATTTTAAATCTTACAAAGCCCAAAACATTTCTGTTCAAATGAAGAAACCAACACATTGTAAGATGACAGATCCCAGGTTACAGCTCTGCCCTGGTTTTGTTTTTGTTCTGTTTTTAAATAATCTAAACTACTTAATGAAACTGGTAGTAAGAATTGGAATAAAAATTCTCTACTCCTCTATTTTTCTTTCAGTCTTATTTCCCCTTGTACAACACCTCATCTCAATTTTTCACTGAGGAAGCTCCAATTCAGATTTCTTGGTACTAAAAGCTGCATTTGTTGTGTGCCAGCCAGGTATACTTCCATAGCTGTCCTTCTATCTGCCTACACTCACCCATCTGTTGCTAAAAGAGCTAGGTGGAAAGAGGGCCCAGGGCACTTGCATCTAGAATCAACTTTTTAGTGAAATCCAGACAGTAATACGAAGTTATGAGGTGAACAAAAAAAAAAAAACAAACCACAACTGGTAATGTTTCTTAAAAGAAAATGACAGAGGATTTCTTTGAAAACACCATTAACTTCCGACATCTCATGCCCTCTGCTCATCTCAAACTCAAACTTTATTACAGAAGACAACATACTTGGAAAATACAAGCCTGTTGGAATTAGTCCCTGTTCACATAAGTGCTCTGCAGCAGAAAGGCGGTTGTCTTAAGATTAAAAATATTACTGGACACAGTAACAGAATAAGGATAACTGTTTGATATAAACTTACTGTCATAACATACTACTGGTAAGAAAGTTCTCTAACAAGAACACAATTTCCAAAACACAGTTTCTCCTACAGAAATATATTTTGCAAAGCTGAAAGAAACATGTCTATTCCACACCGTAAGAGCAGATCCTGCTCTGAAAAACACAGCAGCAGAACAAAACCAAACATGAAATTGAAATTATTTAAAATTATAAGCCACAAATATTCACAACAAATCTACAAACAGGTAAGCTAAAAAGCTGTTTAGAATGTAAAGGTCTGCTGCTCCTCAGCAAAGGATGAGGAATACGTGCAGGAAGACATGCCTGTTCTACAAGACAAGCTATTAGTTTAAAGGTGATTTCTGATGTACTAATCCCCCCAAACACCTGGTTTAAAACAATACACCATCAAAGTCTTTTCAGAGAAGCCAGGGTTCCTTTAGCTGGAACCTCTCCTATGTTCCTTCAGATCTCAAAGATCTAGAAATTTCAGCTTTTGAGAATTTTAGGTCATCAGTAGTTTCTAATTCTGAATGATTAATTGGAAAATACTTGCATTTTCAAACTATTGTCCATTCTTACTTTTAATCTTCTACTGCTGTGGCACATGAAGACAGAAAAATAGCATTCTCCTTTGACTCACTTGAAGAAGTGACCAAGCACATCAAAGTCGCTGCTTACCTAAAATTCAGAGGGTTAATTCACCTTCAAAGCAGGTGTTTTGCCTGTAATGCCCATACTGAATTTCTCATAAATGATGTTACAACATTGTGTTTGTAGGCTCAGTCAGCATAGATCTGGAACTAGGATTTGCAATGTCATAAATCTACAGGCAGGTACACAGTCTATAAACCCTGTTAATTAAAACTAACACTAGTAGAAAAGTATACTCACTACAAAGCCAAAATTATTCAGAGAAAAAACATTTACTCTCTAAGTCTTCAGAGCTCCAGCCTTTGGACCACCACTCATTAAGTCTAAGTCTTTCCTCTTTGTATTTTAATATCTGATTAAAGAATAAACATGGCAAAAGTAGAGAATTTTTTAATCTTTCTATTATCAGATGTATTTTATCTATAACCAATACCATGCCATCCCACTTGACTCAATCCAAGAAGCATGTTGAAGACAGAAAAAGGGAAACAAACACAGAGAAAGGAAAATAAACACTCCTGAGGCAAGATACCTGTTTCACAACTTCAGAAAACTCAGAACCATAGTGGCTGGGAAAAACACTATTTTCCAGGTGCCACAGAGAGTGACAGACTGATTTGCTAAACCTGGGAGACTGACAAAAAAATTGTAAGTAGGTGAAGAGACAAGTTTAGCTCAGGAAAGGGAGAACAGGTTGGCAGAAGCTTCCACTGAGAAAAGGCTAGCGGATGTTTATCAAAACACACAAAGAAAAAAGTCTTATAAGAAAAGGAAATAAAGTTGATTTTTATGGTTTTATCTTATCTTTACCTGAAATGTACCTTAAGATGAATAAATAGTACCTTTATCAGTTATTTTTTTAACTAATCAGATACTATTTCAAGTTATGCATTACATGCACTATATGTGCAAGAAGAAAAAGGATCAGTATCCAGTCTTGCCTTGTTCCCAAGAAGCACATAGTACCCAGGTCTGTGTCCCTGAACTTGTTTGATGTTTCCTCACAGTGACTGGACTGCAGCTTTTCAGACTTGCTAAGGAGGAAGTCATGCCTGCCTTCTAAAAGGTGCTCTCTGGAAAACTGGATGGTGTCGGAAGCAAGACATGTATGGTCATCAGGATGAGGTACAAAGACATTTTCAAACACGTGGCAAATCTCCTGAAATAGTAATGCACATGTTCATCCAGAGACAGAAATCACTTCAGCCACATCCATAGCTGATGTTCCTGGCCTTCCTTCTGTCCCTACACCAGAAACAGCCAGCCAGGATATATATTACCCCACACTGCTCCAGCACAAGTTGACATCCTTTCCCCATCACAGGAAGGCTGAGCAGTAAATTACATGAGCCTAAAGCAATAGTAATTAGGTGTTGAGCAGATGAGAGTGCAGAATGCACTGCAATCATAGAATCATAGAATCATAAAATAGTTAGGGTTGGAAAGGACCTCAAGATCATCCATTCCAATCCCCCTGCCAGATGCAGGGATGCCTCACACTAAACCATGCCACACAAGGCTTCATCCAACCTGGCCTTGAACACCGCCAGGGATGGATCACTCACAACCTCCCTGGGCAACCCATTCCAGTGCCTCACCACCCTCACAGGAAAGAATTTCTTATATCAAATCTAAACCTCTCTTGTTTAAGTTTGAACCCGTTACCTCTTGTCCTGTCACTACAGTCCTTAATGAAGAGGCCCTCCCCAACATCCCTATAGGCCCCCTTCAGATACTGGAAGGCTGCAACAGATTGTCTCACTGGCCAGTCAAACACCAGTTCAAAGGACAGAAGCAGTTGTGGATAGCTGAGAATGGATGCTCTCCTTCCTCTCAAATCGTCAAATCAGTTTCATCTCATATTGTGACTTTTTCCTCCTACAGCTCTCAGGAAGAGATAAAAAGGAAACACACAAATATTTCTGTGTGGCACCTACTCTTCTTCAGTCCATTTCCATATGCTGAAGATGTGGCACATTTTAAGTGTGAAATAGTCCTCAGTAATTCACCATGGATTGTAAATCTTATGAATTTTACTGCTGGCAGGAATGTCAGGTCTACCTTGTCACCCCAAGGTAGCAAGTTCAGATTGATGCACTAATAACACCTGACTATCTGAGGCTTCTCATGAGGTGTTAAAGGAAAATTCTCACATTCTTCTCATTTAAGACACCGTACCAGTAGTCTGTGTGCTAAACAAATTTTATGGAATCAGATGTGATCAGGTGATGCAAACCAATTTTACTTTAAGATAAATGTAAGAAATCCATGAGTTTCCATATAGGCAAATTTCTCCAATAATAGCAAAGTGGCTGAGTGGCACTCTTGTGATTTGGTTTTTATTTCAAGGTCTCAGTGAACATTTATTTTTAGAGCCAGCTTTCATTTCAAGTGCCACCAATGCCATATAAAACTGAAGCAGAGAATACACTGTTCATAACCACCTTGTACAGAGTTTTACATGTATACATAAATTTATCTGATTTGTTTCATATTGCATAGGCCTCTGGAGGTGAAGGTATAAAACAGGGATCATTTACTTACATTGTTTTGCCTGCTCATCTGCCTCCTTGCTTGTTATCCTGAGCCATAATGATAACTGGTGGCACAACTACCAGAAGTGTTTTGATTCCTGTGAAAAGCAGTTTTTTGCTTGATGCTTACAAATGTGAAAAGATGAGGACAGCAGCTAAGCTATAATTATGTGTGCTTATATATATATATATATATAATTTTGGGTGCTATTTATATGTAACATAAAACACAAAGAAATTTTAGAAGTCATCTATGCTGATTTCCTGTTGAGAATCTCCCAATCTAACACACTTCTTAGGCCAGCAGGACTTATTACATTCTTGACTCTGTGCTAAGTCTTTCATGGATATAAAACCAGAAAAGGGGCATTTATCATTAAATTCCTCTTCAGACATTTCTGTCCAGTGTAAGCAGCACTCAGTTGCACAATGCTATAGATTAACACTGTTGCTTATACATAAGTTGTATCTAACAACTTTTATTTCCAACACATACGTTGCTTGAGATGGCACAGCTAGCCAACAGGTAGAGTAAGCAAGCACATAAACAGTGAAAAATTTCTGAAGAATGGTTTAACATCACCCCTTATTATTAAGTAATCATTACAAAAGTGTAGGTGAACATCACCTCTATCCACAACTGACTTACCCTATTCAGTATTTAAACAAAAATTAAAGTACATATTGGCAGAGCTGACTCACTGATCTCTTACTGCAGAAAAGTATGTAGCTGCAGATATGCACAAAAAGAGTCTTACAAAAGATGGTCTTGCAAGTTCTGCCAAGCCAACAGGTCTTACTATTCCTAAATCAATGGCAGAAGCTACGAAAATTAATTTACCTACTGATAATTTTATCTCTTTTAAAGGTGAAGCCTTGACAGGTGCTAATAAATCTATTTATATCAGAGATTGTGTTTGATGGAAGGTTTAGAACAGGGAAGACAAATGCTGCATTTCAAAAACTTAATATGAAATGAAGGTCCACTGTGATCAGCAAGAACTTCAAGATAAATATATGAAGCAGTGACATTTTTAATCCGTTTCCATACAGCAGAGTTTTGAAGTAGAAAGCTGCTCAGTCCATATTAGAAGAGCTTGCATTGAAGACACCTGTGCAAAGTAATCCAAGACAAGTGGACTTTCAAAACTCTTTAATGTTTATTCTCAGCACAGTCACAACTATCTACAGACACAGTCACCTTGATCACCATGGGTAGGCTATCCATGTCAAGGACAGGACTTCAGCTGCTGCCTCACCTACACTGCTTTGCTGGTTGCCAGTCATGGCTGTAGCAGCAGCTGTAAAAGGAATTCATCTCAGGAAAGTGAGCAAAAAAGCTGAGGAAGAGGATCTATACAGGATGTATGAAGGGAGATGTCAGGCTCAGACATCTCCTAGCCCAGAACTTGTTGCACTTCTATTATCTACAATTACCAGGGCATCAGTAACAGAGGTGTATAATATGTAGGTGTTACACACTAAAAAGGTGTGTTAACAAGTAGGATTATAACAGAAACAGTGAAACCACAGTGCAGCAAATCTACAGTGGCTGTAGAAGAAAGCTGGAGGACNTGTTGCACTTCTATTATCTACAATTACCAGGGCATCAGTAACAGAGGTGTATAATATGTAGGTGTTACACACTAAAAAGGTGTGTTAACAAGTAGGATTATAACAGAAACAGTGAAACCACAGTGGCTGTAGAAGAAAGCTGGAGGACAAAACCCAGGCTGTTGAAAATAAGAAGACCATCAGGCCAAATTCTCATACGGTACTGCAGCAGCATGCTACCAGAATCCCTGAGAGGTTACTTAGGCAGCCTTCAGTCCATGATGAAAGCATTGTTTTCACTTATCTTTACTTTGCTTTCCTTTTTTTCTTGCTTTTTTTATATTTTTTTTTTAAAAGAAATTCTAAAGCCCTGGACAAATGTTCACAAACCACAATATTTACTGAAAAGTTGCACTATTTGTGATCTTCCCATTTGTAAGCATTGTTCTTTAAGATTTGGTCTTTGTTATCATAAATTAGATAAGGTTCTGCTCTACAGGTCCAAACACTGATATTTCTAAGCATCTCTTCTACATCTTTAAGTTTAAAAAGGCTATAAATAGGAAGAAAAGGGAATGGTAGGTTTGACATCAGCTGAAGAACAGAGAAGAGCTGACTTTCCTTAACAGAAGTCACAGAAGATGCAATCTTCAGAAGATGAAAGAATAAGCAGATCAAAATTAAGAAGTTAACAGCATTGAAAATTTTCCAGTTCAGAGTTTGTTGTATGAATCTCTGAAGAACAGTGCTAGAAATGGGTTTAATGTCTTACAACTGAACAACTCCTGGTTGTGCCATATTAGATACTTGTTTTTATCTCTCTTCCTCAGATAAGCTTGCTCAATCCACAGACGTCACAGCCTTTGCAGAGAAAATCTCAAAGGAAAACATCTATAATTTTTTATACCAAGGAATTAAGAACACAGTGTGGAATATGCTATTGTTCATTTGAGATAGACTTGAGGGTGTAAAAAGCTTAGCAAGGAGCTAATTAAGAACGTTCTTTTGCATGCTCCATTAACCCTGGCCTGAATGCAAATAATTTTAAATTATTACATGGATACTTCACGGTCCCAAGGGGCTGATACGAGCTTCCAGAGCAGCAGTAGCCGGGGTGGAGCTAACATGACCCTCTCCAACTACTGGCTCTCACTCTTTCCACCTCCCCCTACTTTGTCTCTCAAGGCAGCAGGTTAGTTCCCACCTGCTCCTAACTAGCATCTCCTCCCTTGTTTTAATTCCTCTTTCCCAACAGAGCAAAGCCTGAGCTGGATTCTGACTTAAAGAAGGAAAGTAATGGTGTTAGATCAATCCTTGGAGAAAACTCCCCAAACACAACTGAAACATAAAGAAGCACTACTAATAAAATCACAGAATTATGACAGGAATATCAAGAATGAACAGTTTCAGTAAATGTTGAGAGAAGTTTTAAGTATCCTTTCCTTCATTACAGCTGAAGTATTGCTGACAATTGTCACAAAAGATTCATCTCCTTAGATGTACAGTATGGATTAACTCAGATACATTACTCATTTTCTTAAGCTATGAATTTCTTCCTTTATCAGCAAAATTGATTCTATAACTACAGATGAAAAAAACCCAAAATGTTCTAAACTAAAATATTTCTATCCCATAAGCCACCATAACATCCAGTCAGCCTAATTAACTACTATTTCACTTAGAATCATAGAATAGTTTGGGTTGGAAAGGACTCTCAAAGGTCATCTAATCCATACCCCCCACTTCAATGAGCAGGCATATCTTCATCTAGATCAGTTTGCCCAGAATCACATCCAGCCTGTCCTTGAATGTCTCCAGAGATGGAAGCTACTGTTTCTCTGGGCAGCCTGTGCCAGTGTTTTACAAACCTCATTGCAAAAAAACTTTTCCTCATGTCCAGCCTTAATCTTCCCTCTTTTAGTTTAAAACCTTTACTTACATAAAGCCTGATTCTTTGATTTGTGTTTTACAATGGCAAACATACAATCAATCCTGCTAATGCAAATAAAATTATGCTAATAAGACATATATCACAGTTTTTACACTCACAGCACATACTGGGAAGGTTTGGGGAAATGGTTTTCTCTCCACAGAAGCAAGGTCTCTAGTAGGACTGCTCAGGGCTGTGCTGCTCCAGGACATGCTGTAAAATCAAAGAACACTATTAAAAGCACAGACTAAAAAGTCAGCAGTCCTTTCCAACCCTAGCCAGTTTATCATTCTATGAGTCTAAGTTTATTAACTGAGAGAAAGGCCTCATGGCAAGGAAGCACCATTGGAATCAACTTCATTGCAGAGGGTAACGTGAGGACAGCTGACAGACTCACTGAAACAAAACCCTTATCACAAACCTGAGAACAATTCATTTCCTCCAAACCTAACTGACTCCAAGTCACCTTTTGATAAACTTACAGTTATTCTCTGAAGCCATAGCATAGATTTGCACAATCCTCGTTTCTGCAGGACACCTCTGTGTCTTCCTCAGGGGCAGCTCCAGGGCAGCCAGCAGGAACGCAGAAGGCCTGTGGTAAGCACTGGCAGTCTCTTGGGTAACATTTTCTTGACAGATCCTAGCATCACATTTCTGGTTTTGCAGCAGAACAAGAGCATGGTGCCCAGGGCGTGCCCTGCTACCCTCGGTGAAAGTGATCACTGCAGCCATGGCGATGCTACATCGCTCTGAGAAGGCACCTGGAAGTGGCCAAGCAGTGCTTTTGCTCCCTCTGCTGGATAAAGCTGCGCTGCTTCTCCCTTGCTCTGCAAGTCATCATGCTGCAGATGAGAAAGCCATCGCAGTTCTGCCTTATGTGTCCATCCTTGATCAACCCTAACATAAAAGTACAGTGACAGCAGGATACATATGCAGGAAAGTAGAACCTAGAGCTAAATTAGGAGAAACCACTAACACAAAGGGTATACAGAACTGACCACTGATAACAGCCTCTTTTATCTGTTCTGTTTCTCAGGATTGTAGTAATTTTTTTCTAGATCTACAGGCCAAGGGAAACATTCAACCTAATGGCAAAATTCAAAACTGTTGACCAGAGAAATCTCAGACCATGGGGCAATGAAATAACCCAAAGAATCTCACAAATCTCCTTGAGACCATTAGCCACACTGCCATTAAGGGTAATATCTATGATGAATTCAATATTGGCTAAAAGTGAAAAAAATCAAAGAATCCTGAGAAATCTCTTTGTGCATACATGCACACAGCTAACATTGTAAATATACATACAAAGCTGGTCAAAATATAAACTGATTCCAGTTGGCACTTGTAAGAAGTTAGATCAAATCATGCTTAACTGAACATAGAATTAATTTTAGCCTAATTCTTACAACTGATTACTAAACATCACAAAGGAAATTGCAAATTCATCAGGATATCTGAAAAACAGATGTACGTATTTAAGATTGGATCCTCATAGCTGGATAACAAACACATTACTACAGACACACCTTTTCCAGACACAATCCAGAGTCACTGCTAACATGGAATCTATTTGCAGTGCCTAAAGAGGGCAATTTAAGCTACCTTTACCCATCCTGCTGAGACAGATGGGTGAGGAACATGTCTGTGAGCAACAAAGGGTCAAGAAACACTAGACCTCTGAACCAAGCACCTCATCCAGAGTCTGCTAACAATGCAACAGCAGGCAGAAGCTCACAATCTGAGACATTAGAGCTGTAATGCCCTAATGATCCATCCCATCTGATTCCCCTGAAAACTCTATATCCCTGCAAGTGCTTTGTGCAATTCCCTCTTGCTACTTTTATGGTTGCAGCTTTTTTGTTCACCTTTAGGGTCAGAAACACACTGAGGAGAAATGGCTTGGAACAGTAAAATCTATTTGTACTTTTATCTGCAGAGAACTATCTGCTCTCTCACTTAATCATAACCTCAGTTTATCAGAGAGTAAGGAAAAGACAAAAAGTGATTGTCTCATAACATTTTCATCTTTTAGGATGATTGCTACAGTTCATATTTCTGAGCTGACTGAAAAAAATATCCAAGTTCTTTGGAGTGAACACTTTCTCCTTTAAAGTAGTCATTTAGAAAAAAGATGAAGTGCAAGCAAGTGCTTCAGACCCTCCTGATCTTTCTGTGGTTTGTTCAGGTTTGTGGTTTATACATTTAATCTTGTTTTCACTTGTCAACAACTTAATTTGCATGCATATTGCCGGTAACAGAAGATGGTAAGGTATGTCAGCAGAAACGTGCCTTCAAAATGAAGGGCCTGGGTGACATAGAATATCTAACAAATGTGTTATTCAGGCAATGCAGAAATGTTAAAATTACAGAAAACTAAACTGAATTGAGGCTCTTGAGGCAAATATCACAAAATCAAGAAATGCCTGGTGGGAAATTTTTAGCTTTGACATGAGTCAATCCTCATAAAACCAAAGACACAATTTTCAGACAAAACCAGAGGCAATTCTGAACATAATTTTACTTGTTAAAAGAGACTTCTGAAAAGTCAACATAACATTTGAAACACCTAACGAATGCAGATGCTTGATTTCTCAAAACAAGAAAGTCAGAATTGGCACCCAGAGGTACAACAAAGAACTACCACTTCTTGAGCTGAAATACAGGATCTATTAACCCACAATCAAACTGCCGAATACAAACATAATGCTAGTTTCACATTGACAACAACAGAAATAATTCCTCTCTAACAAGAGTTACTGATTAGCTCTCTCCAAAAGCAACCATAGGAAGGAATGGGAGCTGGCGTTTACCAGGTTTATTTTTCTGGGGAAAAGAATTTAAGTTTTGTTGTAACTATATTCAACAAACACAGCATAAGATTCAGATATACTGATGCTCAAACATGCGTGGAGAAAGCACCAATCTTTACAACAGACAACTTTCCACTACCAGACTGAATTTGGGAACAAATCTGGGGATAGGGAGTGTGGATAACTTCTGGAACAGAGGCAGATTCAGCCCTAGAGGAGAAGTAAGGAAACCTTTGAGAAGTAAGGAAGCAAACAGGAAACCTAACTGCAACCAGTATTTCTCTGTGTACCCAGGACATTGCCCTCCCACCCACCTGAAAGCACCAGCAAAATTGTGCATGGTAATAACAAGGCAGGAAAAGTCCTGTTTAGTCTATGTTTTAGGACAAACACTGCTTCCCACATGCAGTTTTAGTACCAGAGCAAGCTCTTGTACTGACCTCCACTTCTGGGGTGGCTGCTCCAGAAGCTCTCCCTGTAATAAAAGCCATTAGCCTTCACTGTTCCCAAGGATGACAACACAGCATCCAAAGGAAGGGCAGCCAGTCTGGGATGTTGGCCCTCTCAGCAGGAACAGAGGTCTCCCAAGCTTTGGCACTGCTCCTTAAACCATGCTAATCCAGAGTGGAAAATTTGGAAGGGACACTGAAAACATGGAGACAACAAAATCCCCACACCTTCAACAGGCAGCACTGCAGGAGAAAAGACATTTGAAACAAACCAAAACAGGATACAAACCCAAAATCACAGACCAATTCATTGAGCTTTCAGCTGAACCAGGGTGACAATACACAGGTAGCATGGCAAGATTAGCCTGCCTCTTTCCCTGTTATTTCCAGGTTTATGACCTCTGTTTCCTAGATAACTACAATTGCCACCTTCATGCTTGCTACCTTCATTCCCGAATGCACAGAACCCCTCTTCAACATAAAGAAGCCAAAGTATAGATAAGGAGGTGTACCATCTGCAGTGCTAATTTCTGTAACATACAGATTTAGTTTGGTACTCTCACATCTACCCATTCTCTGCTTGCTGCAAACCATAAAGGGTCTGATAAAACATGACCAGAGTCAGTGCCTCAAACACAGGAAAAGACAGAGGATTCACCTCTGGCCTGTACAATTCTTGTTCCTGAAATTCCTTCCATATCATGGTCTGACATCAAATAAACCAGATAGTAAAAAAGTGTTTGATCACTGTAATGATATTTTTAATACATTTGATTCATAAAGCATTGCTTTTAAATAAAGAAAATGCTGCATTTATATACATGTACGTGTCTATGCATGTTACTCAAACAACTGAAAAGTCTCATGCTCTAGATTTAGGGAGGATGGCAACAATTTCTTGCAGCTTTAGTCTTCAAGGCATTATTTGGTATGAGAAAGTACTATAAAAAATACCAAGGCAAAAGCATTACACAAAGTAGAAGTAACTATGAATGAAAGTCACCCCACAGCATAAGAGGCTGTGAAAGTACTTCCTGCCTCAGACAAAATTAGGAGAAACAGCACTAGCACATCCTTTGTGGCGTTCCTGGAAGGTTTTGGTGCTAAGTCCTGTGTCCTGCTGACCTAAGCAGCTCTGTCAAAGACAAGGGTTTGTCACTCAGCTCCCGTATTCCAAAAAACCTTAAGGTTTTACTGAGAGAGCTTTAAGCGGTTTAGGAAACACACACAGACAAAGATCCCAAAGGTTGGATATTTACTTAAAATGCAGCACAACTGAACTGTTCGGTTTGCAAAACAGGGCTGAAATTCAATCAGAGTTTACTCTTTTTTGTCTGGTTTTCTTGAGACAATATACAAATTTCTGCCCTTCTCCTATTGCACATTAACAATCCAAAACAGCACATCTACCTTTTTAATTCCCACTTTAACATCCTTTTTCTCACTTCAGAAACCCCACCCTATGAAAAGAGAACAGAAGTGCATCAGAACTTATTTTAACTGTTTTTTAACTATTTTACTGTTTTATCAGCCCATCTCAATTGATGCTCAGTATGAATATTAAGTTCAACAACAACAAAGCTGGTTCTGGTTCCATCAGACCTTATGCTGCCTTTTGAAACTTGGAGATCCCTGAAATCCTTTAATCAAAATAATTTTTTTCTGATCTTTTGAAACAACAGCATTCAGCACTAACTAAATTAACCTCAGAACATGATACAACCAATGAGGCAGCCATTAGAGCCGTTCGCAACACTCTTCAGATGATAAACAGAACTTTCCTGAGATTTGATAACCAAAAATGAGACTAAGATCCAGTTTGTTAAGGCTCTCTGTCGCCCGTTTTAACCTGCATACTATAAAAGCCACCAGAATAAAGTGAAGACACCAATAGCAGTTCAGACCCTTGCAGAACTCCCTCCAGCAAACAAATGCAATACTGTAAAAATAGGAGTGTCCATAACAGTTAACTGATGAACAGCTATGAACTTCCCACTCAACATATGCACATACATACACTGCAATTATTACAGAAAAGCTGCAAATGGTAAGAAGTCCAAAGTGTTTACTTTTATTTTTAAAGCTTTGGTTCTTGACAAGAATAAATCCATCAGCAGGTTCTAGTGAGCTGAACCACAAAAGCTGAACTTCCAAACCTTCAAAATTTCTCCTGCTTATCCCCTTTAAACAATTCTATTAACACACTGGCCCAAATAAACAGCTGATGACAAATTCCACCGCCTCAAGTGGAATTCTTCAGTTGGTATTTTTTTAAAAAAAGAAGGAAATTTAATTTCTGTCTCAGCTTTGTTGGCAAGCACACTTATGGCAAACCACAGCATTCTCAACAAACCGTTGCATCATGTTTGTATCCCCATGAGCACTCTTAAGTATTACGCTTTATCATCATTACACAGTCTTCTGTAATACTGTAATAGTCTCACTAAACGCCTATCAAGAAAACCATTTACTACATGTGAGGTCAGCTTTTGTTCACTGAAGATTAAAACTCTTCTAAAACCCTTCATGTCATCTGCCTTGCCATAAGCACATAGAGTACTTCCCTCCTGCAAAGAAGAGGACTCAAAGCAAAGAGAACAGAAAAGGGGAGAAAATGCCCAAAAAGGTGAAGAAGCCAAAGTGTGCAAAAGCTTCTGCAGAAGCCTATCTATGCTAACCAAAGCTGGGTTTAGTTAAGCCTCATATTTGGCTCAGTGATCAAATATACTTCATCAGTGTGAGTGCCTGCTGTTACTTAAGGTACTACCTTAAGTTTTGCACCGGTTTTAGAGGTGCAGGCCCCAGGAAATCCCAATTTCTGCACTGTTAGAACTGCATGTCAACCCAAAACTGACTAGGTTTTTCTGAGGTAAGATACAGTTATGAAGCACAACACTAAGATTCAGACACAGTAAAGAAGGATTTAAGAAAACTGCATAGCAAAAACCTGCCTGGAACAAGCTGATTACCAATTTCCGCTTACTGACAAATGTTTGGAGGCCTGATAGATACAATTTACTGCAAATATCCCTAAAATACGCTATAACTGATTTGCAAATACAGAATTAGCGTTAATAGTAAAATGAGAAGGAAGAACTGTATCCACATATTTTATAGGCCAGAGCAGAAATCAATGGAATACAGTCAATAGAGACTGAATCTACCTGACTTTATCCTTAATTTCAGAGAGTTCAACAGCCATAGGGGAATGTGAAAGAATATTTTAAACAGCTTCAGATCAGCAACAACAAACTATAAGAAAATTATTACAGCCTTTTTATTTATTTTATAATGTGCACAAAGCTAGTTCTCATAAGTACAAATAGTACATTCCCCCATGGACTAATTGCATCTACATCTAGGTTGCTGTACTGCTAATACAGAGAAACTACTACCTTTGCAGCTGAGTTTTCCAAATTAGTTCAGACTATCCCTTTCTGGAGACCCAAGATAACCAACTCTGATATATGCACATCTATTCTAATGTATTTATACATCACAAGCCTCATCTCACTCTTTGCACATGTACAAAGAATTATGCAACTTCACAGGTATTTGCATACATTAAAATTATTGATGCCTTTTAAAGGGCAGGTCAGATGTGTCATAGACAAAACTCAAGTAAACTAAAACAGTTCTCCTTTGAATAATGCATACAGTTAAGCTTATGATGGAAACAGCCTGTGAAAAGTAAAACTATTTTCAGACATGCCACAAACTGGTTCTAAAGCTGTACAAGCACGCACAAGTAGTCCCAGGTTTCTGGGTAATGATTCTCTAAGAATGCAAATCAACTCGCTTCTCACTGGGATAAACTTCTCTCAGGTCACCATGAACTGCTGAGCTTCCTAACAAGCACAATTTCTTCAATCCATGACAGCTGTAGATTTAGCAGCCAGCCACCCTTCATCTGGACTTTATCAATAAGACTGCACAAAACAGATCCCACCTGAACATTGCAGAGGCTCACAAAATGTCCACTGTAACCCACGGGATACCATCTTCTATTTTCAGGCTATTGTTTTTAAGCATGCTTCTCAAAAGCACATGTAGCTCGTGAGCAGCTTAGTTCATAGTGCCTGATGCATTTTCTGACACAAATATTTTCCTTGGAGAAACAAATCTCTTACTCCTACCCAGCACGGCCCTCATATTTACTTCAAATGTAGCACCAGAATTATCAGCAGCTTTGTTCTCAACCTACTTGTTGCCTTATTATTGCTCAGAGGACTGACATTTGCAAGCAGCCTGATAAGAGGATTGCTGAAATCTTTTGGTAAATTGAGCTGAATTCTCATTGTGTGCTGAAACATCTCATAGTGCTAGAGAAGACAGTTCAATATCTTTTAACATAGTTTTTATAGCTCGTTTTTTACACTGTGTGCAAAGGTGATGTAAATCAATGAGACAGGAAATTTCTGATGACAGGAATTAAAGAATAAAAAGGAGGTTCATAAATGTACCAAGGATTCCAAAAGTTGCCATCAAGAACAAATATATATCCTTTGTATATCCTGAGCAAAGTCCTGGTATCCACACTGATCCTGCAATAACTTGAGATCCAATTTAGACACTGGAGGAAGGCTGGAAGAAGGGTAGCATCAGACTTGAAACTTAAGTTGCATTTTTGTGTTTCTCTGACTACATGGCTCATCCTATCTCAAGTAATATATAGTGCCAGCATATATATGTTATAGCAATCCCTCTTTCATTGCTCACAGCAGATGTTTGTTATTGCATAGAACTCTAGTCCCAGGATGCATGTGGAATTCACACAGTTCAGTCCTGAAAAACAGACAGATTTAAAATTTAATGCCTTGCATTTGTCTGTTTGTTTGGTTTGGTTTTTTTTTTTTTTTTGTTTGTTTGTTTTTAGTTAAAAACCCAACCTATGATTCTTTGTGTGAAAGTCAAAACTTGCTTTCTGTCAGGAAATATCGATTCCTGAGGTCATTACTACAGAAAGAAGGGAATTAAAAGCCATTACCAGAGACCTCAAAACAAACAAACAAACAAACAAAACATTCTGGATAGTTGAAATTACAGCAGCTATCATACCGGACCTTCTTGATAAAAGTAAAATAAAACAAAACAAAACACTAAGTACATACATTCTGCATGCTACGAGCCTGTTTCAAAAAAATAATCTTAGGAAAACCAGTTGTTTTGTTACTTATAAGTCACAGAACCAACCAAAACTCCTATGTATGAAATCTTTATGGGACAAGTTGTCATCACCTGTTTTTCCCATATATGAAAAAAATACAGATTTATAAAACAAAGTATTAGAGGAAAGTATGTATGGCTTCTATTCTACAGTGCTGTTTTTCAGGGACCGGTGGGGTGTTTGCTCAATTAGCAGAACTTCAGCTCTGCTGACAGCCTCTCTGTTAGTACAGAAGCACCACAGCAGTAGTGCAATGGAACACCAGATGATGGATTGGTGATACTTTGTGTCAATGGCGTTGCCCATATTCAGCCATAGAGTTAAATAAAGAGGTCTGGTAAAGATAATGGAAACAAGTTATATAGATTTATTCCCCTCTGTCCTTCCTGAACATCAAAAGCAATAATCTCTCAGGTCATCCTGCAGTCAGAAAACCTCATCCCCCAAAAATTGCTACTAGTGGTGTCTTTCCATTCATCAGTTACAGGGACAGAAAACCAAATCATGCTGTTAGCATGTGCCACCATCTGTTATGATAATTATATTCAGTACAGGATTATACCTTCTCTTCCTGTGTGATACCATTAAAAATTACCATTATCCTATTTATATTGTTTTTGTTCTTTCTTTCCTCCTGTCCCTAAGCAGGAAGCTTTGGTCAAGTGAGACTCTCTTATTACAGGGAAATTAGCCTCTGTTTATGCAGTGTCACTAGGCAAACATATGCTTTCAGCAAAATTTACAGTAACTAGCTAAACCCAGCACTAATGAATAAGTCACTCCTTAACTCAGACATGGTATAGCTAAATTACAGTCTGCTCCAGACTGTAGCAATTTAACCAGCAGGGGAATTTGCCATTGTACTTGTGGTACTTTTGGTAGAAATCATTAGTGCCACATCATTTCATAGCTCTTTATTTATGTACACTTGTTCATTTTAGCTTGTCAGTTTAATGTGATGTAAAGAAAGAATTTACATTGAATAGAGAAGAGTTTTAGCTAGTCTTTTTTACTAGCACAGTAACAACCCTTACCTGTGAAATACGCTCCTCAGAGGAAGTAACATACTATGCCTACAAACAGTAATGAGGTCCAGGAAGAATCTGAAGCCAAAATATGAGAAAAGCAGCATTTCTTGCTTTCTTCTGATCTGAGGACAGAATCATTGAGTAACACATACTCAGACTGGAGCTATATAAATGATATGTATAGCTAGAGCTCCTCACTGAGCCAGTAAGAGTGAGCAGGAAGCAGTTTTCTAATTATTTTCACTGTTCATCCAACCCATAGGGCTTGTGTTGCTCCAGTAAGAGCCTTCTACCTCAGGAGCTGAACAATGGTTGCTCTTCACACACCTTCCATCCAGCTCACATACACTCAAAGAGCCACAGTACAGAGATGGACTTCTAAGTTTCAGTACATTTTCTGAAAACAAAATGAGCCCAAACAGTAATATAAATGAAGGGACCACACTCCATGTTATCTAGATCCCTGGGGTTTTTTTTTTGCACCTCTACCAGTGCAGGCCAACTGTGGACAAGTTAGAACCACTGATGCATTTTTAATTGGGCTTTAGTGTTTCTGAGACATTGTTTTCAGTAATGCTTTAGAACATCCAGGCTGCAGATTAAGAACTCAATAGTTATAGAAACATCTGAATTACCATGCTGTTGGTTGAGCTTGGACTGGCAAAGTTTATTAGCTCAGATATGAAGTAATGCGAGCATAACTTACACATTTTGGGCTAATTCAGACCATACTATTGCTATGAGGGGCCATAAATAACAGGCATAGCTCGAACCTACCCTAAACACATGCAGATCCAAACATGGTGTTTCTGGCCACCTTTCTTGACTTGAGAATGCCAGATACAACACACACACACACACATATATAATAGAGCAGCATTTCTGTCTGCAGTGCTTTAATCACCACCTCTGCCACTGCAGTGAGAGGGTGCATTATGGAGCAATGCACTATCAAACCCTCCATGCTGCTTAGCAGGAGCCTGCAGTGCTCAGCACCAGCCTGCCCTAAGGGTAGAAGCAGTGAGTAAAATACTCTGCTATATAAATAGTATGCATAGTCAGAGTTCCTCACAAGGAGTTCTGTACCACTCTAATGTTACTTTGAAATAGTGAGAAAGTAACAAAATAACATTGATAAGTTCCTGAAGCTAGTTTAAGACATTATTGTACTGTTTACAAAATGATTTTACACAAAGTGTGAATTAAACCAGATTATTCTATTCAGTGCCTGTGGGCAATAAGACATTCAAGATTTCAGCATGTCTTCGCTGTTTAACTCACATTTATATCCTTACCTATTAAAATAAGTGCCTTAAACTCCACAGATCATGAGATCCCTGGGGCTGCTCATGCTGTCATGAAAAATCAGTCAACATCCCCATATCAAATTAAGGTAAATATCATCCTTACTTTTTCACAAATGGTCCGAGCCAACACTGCTGGTTTTCTGTTTTGATCTGAGTATGCACATAGCTGGGTGCAGAAAAGACGCCTCCAAGCTAAACAATATATTCAGGGTTCATCTACCTCTAATTGTGCAAGTTCATCTGAGAAAACTGGACAAAATGTTTCTGGATGTCCATTTTTGTGAACAAATTCAACATCAAACACTACGAGATCAAATCATTCCTTCCACAATAAATTTGCCAGCTGTTGGCCTAAAGGCAGAAAGTCTTACCTGAATCCCATTTTGCCTTTTCCCAAAGGAGCATTCCTCCCTTTACAAAGAATCCAAACAAAATACCACCTCACCCCTCCTGAAGAGATCCTTAACTCTTTCTGGTCTCGCTCCTGAAATAGCATCTTTATCAAGGTTCATGTATTTCTACTTTCTCATTACAGAATTCCTGTTAAGACCTTTCCAGTCTGTGGAAATGCAGATCCTCTTGTTACTGTGGGTCCACCCCGTCCCTGTGCACAGTAACACTGAGCTGTTCTCCATTCTAACCCACAAACAATTGTTTCTTTTCCACACCCAGAAACCTTCAGACCACTGAGTTTCCCCATTTCACCTTCCACAGAGGAAGGATGCTTTCAGCCCATCATTTCTTCTGCAATCTTACCCCTGAAACCTCCCCAAAGGAGAGTCTCAAATCTTGAGGGATCTTATCAGCATATATAAAAACCTGATGGGAGGGAATGAAGAAGAGGGAGTTGGACTCCTCTCAGTGGTGCCCACTGACAGGACAAGAGGCAGTGGTCACAAGCTGGAGCACATAAAATTCCAGGTGAATACAAGACAATAGTTTTCACTGTGAGGGTCGTCAAACAGGTTGCCCACAGAGGTTGTGATCCTCCAGCTGTGGAGATATTACAAACCCAACCAGACGCCCACAGAGAGCCACCTGCTGTAGCTGACCCTGCTTAAGAAAGGGGTCAGATTGAATGATCTAAAGAGGACCCCTTCAGGCTAAACAGTCCTGTGAAATCTTGTTTCCAGCTGCATGGGTTTGTTCACATTCTCTTTCTCCCTCAGTAATGGGACCCTCTGGGTTTCCATTTCACCAGCCCTGAGGAAAACTTGACTGTGAACATCTGTTGAAAGGCTGATCAGCATTTCCCAGCACTAAAGCTTCACCAGCCTTTGCCCTGCTGAATTATGTTCCTTGCAGTTGCTACATCACTGGCAATTTTTTTCCAGTTCACTATTCATCAACACTTCCAAACCATAAATGAAATTTGATAAGAATCGGTCTTAATATAGAACCTTGTGGCATCTTGCTGTTAATCTTTTGCCAGGTTGATAATTCCTTATTAACATTCTTGCTTTGCACCTCTCAGCTGTTTAGATACAGCCTCCTTACCAGCCTCTCTGCCAAGCTTTCTGGAAGTCCAGTTCCTCTCCCTCAGCCATACTTCTGACATTGTGCATGCAGAACCTCAAGAAAGAGGCACAAATAAATGATGATTTCTGCATAGGTATTTCAGGAGGTTGAGGCGGAAAAGGAACTGCTGTGGAGCAGAACAATTCTGCTTACAGGGCTCCAGGACTGATTTAAGAAGTGAGACAATACATCAAAATGCTTCAACAAATGAGCATGGCTAGCAGCAAAAAGCTAGAAGCGAACCCTGGGGATCTGGGGACTATCGACACATTCTGCATTACAGTACCATTGAACAAAGTGCATAAACAGCCTTGAAGGCAAGCAAAAGAATATAGGACTCTGTGCTTCTTACACCCACGGCTGCTGGATTAATCAACCTCCTGCCTGTTTTACCCCTGATCAGAGTGCTCCGTGACCTGCACACAGGATTTCAATTAATGCATTTAAAAGCTGAAAAACACAAGTGATAGTGAAGCAGCAGGCTCTTGCTACAGAGGCAGTAAAACTAAAAGGAGCTTCTGGTAGCACAGAGTCAGAAAATACAGAGCAGAAAATACAGCAGCTGAACAAGATGAAAACATTTTGCTACATGCCCAGTTGATGCCTGTGTGCCTCCTTGCACACTTGCCTGATGTTTAAAGATTGGGTAGCTGAACCATCAGGGTGAAGGTGATGTTTCTGTGTTTTGTGTTTCCCTTGCAAGCTCAGTTGATCAGAGTCGAAAGCTCTGTATGCATATGCAGATTCCCACATTCCTGCTTTATGAGGGTTTCTAGTTTTCTTCAGCACCCTGCAAAAAAATCTCCAAGAAAACTTTGTTTAAAAAGAGAAAATCAAAGGATAACAACAATAAAAAGAGTATTTTCCATTGAAAGAAAGAAAGAAAAATTCTTTTTAAAAGCTGAAGAACAACCTCAGAAACAATTTGCGATGTAGTTTTGAAATGGTGGCATGCAGCAAAATATCCAGATACAGACTTTCTCTGCTCAGAATTTACCTATCAGTAGCTCCAGTTTTCTTAAATTGGTAAGGTAATGGATAATACTTGTCTGCACTGCATGACTGATTCAGTTGGTTTCCTGAATAACATTCTTAGCTTAATCTACACACGTTGACCACCAGACAGGCCCCACAGTGTTCCGTTATTTTTCCCTGAATAGCACCAAGGATATTGCCAGTGAAAAAAAATTATTAGAAAAACAACTGTAATTTTTGGGTCAAGCATTTGCTTCATTTAAACATTTTCTATTTTTAGGTGCTGCTTTAATAATCTTTCTTGCTAGGAAGCAGTTAAAATCACTGTGGGAAGTGATGACAACCTGCAATCACAGTCAACATGACTAATTTTTTGCTGTTGTTTTTAACACCAATGTGTCCCTTTATTAGTACTGCATTCCATAACAGAAATGCATAAGGTTTTCAGATGTTCATAAATGCAGAAGCTGAAAACTAGTTTCTTACCACCTGAAGCAATACGCAAGTTCAGCAAACTGTTTTACCTAAGATTATTTGTTGCAAAAGTTTTATGCTTTTGACATGTTTAAAGGTGACAGCCTGATTTCCAATTTGCTTTTTTATAAAAAGCAGGTTAAGAAACCTAGAGGAAATAATAATATAACATTAAACCTTGGGTCAACTAAAACACTTTTACCAGCCCTTTTTTCCCTTCTTCAGAAGGAGAATGAAAAAGTCAATTACACTCACATTTCCAGGCCAGCAGACATTCTTCGCCACCTGCTGACAGCCACTGCTGACTTCCAAAATGACATGTACCTCAGTGTGGTGTGTGATTTTATTCTGTATAATCACCTTTCAAGGACCATGTTTCAATAACATTTATGTATTAGGAGTGGAATTTGCTTGCTTGCAGCAATTCCCTTTTGCTATTTTCACTTAATTCTAGACCACTCTTGAAAACTGATCACCAATTTCATGCAAACTTGAAGACAAATTCCTTCATGATCAATATTTTGAAGCAAGCACACTACATACTGGTCAGTGCAGCAGTACACACTCAGCCTAACAAAATGGTGCGCAGCCATTTGTGGTGTGGAGAACAGAGGATGTAACTTTTTAAGCACTTCTTACGAATCCTTATGAGTAAATTTTTAAAGGGGGGTGGCTCCAGTTAATTTGATTTAATTTTCCCCAGAGTCAGCAAAATCTGAACAAGCTATTGTGCCTCATGAAAAGTTTATGCAGAACTAGTCAAATCTGATTATCTGATGATTAGTCATCGTTATTAATCATAGCTAGCAGCAAGATGGAAATTGTGAACACTTTAAAATTAGTAATCATTTATTTTTTGAAGCAGCAGCATTGAAGCAAGGCAAGTAAATTACCTTGAAAGCCTAAAAAAAGTGTACCTTAATTACAAAGGTGGTGCTTTTGCCAAGTGAAGACGTGTGCTCAGCAGTTCAAAGAACACTACAAACTGCAGTCCAGGAACATCACAAGAGTTTGGGTCTAAATAAAAAAAGAGGAGTCAAGCCTAGTAAACATTACTGAAAGATGTTGACTGTAAATCTGAGAGCATGTCTGTGCTAATATGATCTTAGAATTGATTTTGTCATTGCTGAAACATCAGAGAAATGAGCCCATCTGTTACAATTTGCAGTTATGAGCTGTGATTGCCTAGGACTTCGGCCATCACTTCTGCATGTGAGAAGACATCTGAATGCCTGTTGGGACCAACAAGAAAACAAAAAGGATCTTTGTGAGCAGCTTTGCTGATGAGTACACTTTATGGAGCAGTCCCTTTTAGACCAAAAACTGTGGTTCGAGCCTTTGAAAACCAAAAACTTCACAAGAGGAAGGATGAAACTTCAGTGCTTTAACATCTCCTCCTTCAGGGCAATATTTGCAGCTTGCAGATCAGCTCCAACAGCGCTTCCTCAGCGAGGTGCTAGAGCACTGCAGGAGCTGGGTTTTCCTCCTGCAAATCCTCTCAGACTTCCCTGGAATTGCTGAACCCCTTCTCGAGTGAGGCATGGCCAGCACAATGCCTCTGTCTGATCTGTCAGTGGTCCTGTGAGCACTCTTACATGGCATGAAGCTGAGTTCTCTCCATCAGCTTTGCCCACACGGGCTAAGAGGATGTCATGCAGCCTTGCAGAACCCACTGCACCATGCAGTATCCCAGGCTACCACAATGCTGGAGGTTGTTGAGAAACGGCCTGGCCCTTGGCCTTCTTTGCAAATGGTGCAAAACCCCTGTATTGCTTCACTGCAGTGAAGGTAGGAGGCCACAATCTCCCTCCAGCGTGGCAGAGGATGCTATGGCAGCACAACATGACTTCATCTCCCCACTTCAAGCATGGTGGGAACGTCAATCTGCCTCACCACAGCAGCAGGGTGCTTGTCATGAGGGAGGCAGGGAGAGCATCCCTGCAGCAGTGGCTCTCGCAAGCCTGTCCCCACTGGAACAGGGTGGTCATGGAGGAACATGAATTCCTGTTACCTCCCAGCCCTAGGTGTATATGATATACATCTGTCTATGTGCACATTATATATACATGCACCCATATGGGGATTTTTTGTTTGTTTTACTTTCTAAATCTATACCTTTATCAGAGTTAAGGTTATCAATCCTACCTCAGGGTTACCTAAACTTATCATACTTAACTGGCAGGTTGAGGAAGGTGATTTTCTCCCACTCCTCCACACTGGTGAGACCCTACCTGCAGTCCTGAATCCAGCTCTGGGGCACCCTGCACAAGAGGGGTGCCTCTGGCTTGAGAGTCCAGAGGAGGCCACAAAGATGCTCAGAGAGCTGGAGCACCTCTGCTATGGAGACAGGCTGAGAGAGCTGGGCTTGTTCAGCCTGGAGAAGCAAAGGCTCTGGGGAGACCCTACGGCAGCTTCCAGTGCCTAAAGGGGCTTACAAGAAATCTGGAAAGGGACTTTCTACAAGGGCATGTTAGGGACAGGACAAGTGGGAATGGTTTTGAACTGACAGAGATTTAAACTAAATAATAGCAAAATAAATCTTTTGTGTGAGAGTGCTGAGGCTCTGGCACAGGCTGCCCAAAGAAGCTGTGGCTGCCCTACCACTGGTGGTCTTCAAGGCCAGGTTGGACAGGGCTTTGAGGAACCTAGTTCAGTGGAAGGTGTTCCTGCCCATGGTAGGGGGGGCTGGAACCAGATGTTCTATGCTGTACCCTCCAACCCAACCCATTCTATGATGATCTATCATACTTTAGGTTATCTAAAATTATCCCAGTAATTGTTTTGTATGAGACAAACAACCAGACTATCTAGTAGAATTAAAACAGTCTGTGGACAAAATTACCTTTATTAGCAGAAAAAAATTTCAACAGCTGCCATGAGATTAAATATGTTAACACTTCAGGTAGGCCAAAGGTCTAAAAATGGTCATGTCATTGATACAACAAAATTAATTTTTTGAAGATGGAAGAAACAGAATTAGTTGTCTTAATTTCTTTCGGCACATACCTTCAAAGACATTTAACTCTTATCAGAGACAAAGTTTCCCTTCCACTCTGTCCCTTCTGAAAGGCAAACTGATATAACCTGTAAGCCTTAGGAGTTCAACTAGGCTGCAGAAAAAAAAAGTAAAAAAAAAAAACAATTTATTTTTTCTTTTCACTTGAAAAACAAAGCTCAAACGGCAACAGGACCGAAGATTCTTCCTCACAAGAATTTCAGAAACTATACTGCTTCTGTGTCAGGCAATCTGTTGGGTTGGGTTTCCCTTCTTCTCCAAGAGGCTTAAGTCAGAAATTTCAACAACAACAATGGATAACGCTTACTGCAGTTCTGATCCATAACCTTCCAGTGAAATATTAATCCTATCTATAGGAATTGAATATATAAGGATATTATATACAGGTTTTTCTGCTGGCTTAAGATTCAATTTCTCCACTTTCTCAGTACTACTCTGCATAGGCAGACGTGTTCTGCAGAATGCTAAGTGACAGTGGTTGTCATATAAGCAGTTCTGGTGACAACTGTTTTCATTTATAGTCCAAGCCCTGGTCTAAAATCTTCCAAGATTAAAAGCTAAACACCTAGTGACAAATTTAACTTGTTCCCTAATGCATAAAGACATTACTCAGAAAGTTAATCACAATGTACTGTGTCCTTACTAGCCAAAAGCATGTCCATCACTCCTGACAAAACCCATGCCAGCAGTAGTTAACATGCACCAAAATAAGCTGCAGTCAACACTCCACCATGTGAGGTAATGGGGGCTTGAGTATCTCTGAGAATGAGGCAGCAGACACTGCACAGGGAGCCTGGAGTCTCAGCCATGCAGCAGAAATCCAGAGCTCTTCCTTTGGGCCAGGGCTGGACTACAGCAGGTAGGACCACCCCTGAATGCCTTGGAGTGCCATCTGGCACCACAGAAGTGATTTTACCAAATGGTGACAGAGCAGTACTGATGAGGTTTTTATGTCTGCCATGCAGTTGTGCTGTGCAGGGTCAAAGCTAGCAAGGCCCATCAGATCAGTGCCAGTCTTACACGCAAAAAAAAAGCTGAGGGTCTCTGTGGATTAACTATTCAACAAAAGCAACTTTAGTCACATGCTGCCAAGTACTGTAGTTCACAACTGAAAGGACACACACAGTCCCTTTCCTTGCAAGTATCAAACACAAACACCCAAAACTCTTACTTGTGAAAATTTATGTTGGTGGATGGACTGAGGAAATGACACTCAAATAACATACAAACAGTTGGAACAATTCTTCTAACAAAGCTCCTCACACCAAGTTAACAAGCAGGAAATTATAGTTACGAAACAACTTCTCCAGACAGATGCTAGCAGCTCTGTACAGGGAAGATTTTGCATTCAGAGTTGTAAGAGCCCCAGCAGCCTCTGCCACTGAAGCCAAAGAAGGATGCAACGGTCTGGCTTCCTCTGAAAGCAGAGGAAAAGTTTAAAACAAAATTACTCCCCATATGCTCAGTGAAGATAAAGGCTCTGCTTTTTAAAAGCATCTGTTAAGGTAATCAGAAGTATGCAAGTGTCTTTAAATAGCTGATCCCCTTGGGAGCAGAGGGGGGAAATCCCTTAGTGAAGCAAACAAAATTCACTTCAAGTTTAAAGATGGAAGATCAGAATTTAAAACAAAAATCTCAAAAAGAAGAGAGCCTTCTCTCACCCCTCTTACAATGGAAAAAAGATAAAGGAATATAGAAAGGAGTATCTTTACTCTGTCATTCCTGCAGCTGCCCAGGTAACAACTAAAACTCAAAGTGAACCTCACATTTGCAAACAATTATTTCAGTTGTAACCACCTGGGCTCGAACTTTTCAGTAACAAATATCCATATGATATGCCTTTGATGGAAAAAAAGGCAAAGAATAGAGGTACCAGAAAACTGCAATTTTAAGTAGCCCAGGTATAGCCAAGAACTAATTGGAATTAATTACTCGTTTACCTCTGTTAAGTTTCTCTGTTTTATGACAGCTAAAAGTGAGACAGAACTCAAGAAAACAAGAACTTTTTCATAACGGAAATCAAGAAACTGGTGATGAAATGAAAACACATCTTCAGACAGAGATATACATTGATATTGTTTAACACCTCTTCAAACACAATTTAAGCATTACAATCAAAGCTTCTTTTTCTCTGATACGACTCAAACAGGAATTAACATTCTGCTAAGAAGTAAAGTTTCTACTTACAGTCTTAACTATTTTTCCCCATTCTTTCTGCTTGTATGATGGTTCAATGTACAGCCAAGAAATTACAGTAGGAAGACAGTTATAGGTATACAGTATCAAGACAAGCAGCTCCTAATATTGAGTTATATTGCTGGATTAATAGACACCTCTCATTAATATATATTACTAAGTTCTTTCAGACCTCTGACTTTATGACATAGCTTCGTGAACCGAAAACCAATAATGGTACCAAAAAAAGGTACTATTAGGACAGTATATACCATGTAGGTATCATGGAAGTGTTGCTTTGATGACAAAACCATAAGTCCATTATTAAAAAATAACAAAGCGTTATCAAAGTTAGCTGAATAGCAACAACAGAAATCTATTTTTTTTTTTAAACATATTATTTTCAGCTTTCAGTAGGCTCTTCCATGCACGATGAAAGGCTAGAGTTCTTTAAAATTTTTCTGAAAGGAAAACTGCGCATACAAAATCTTGTTTCTGCTTATTTAGAAGCCTTGTAAAAATTCCTGTAGCTGTGCAACTATTTCTGTATCCACGGTTTCCATAAGTGCCTGAAAACCTTGTTCTCCCAGTAATTCCTGCTGTGCCTTCAGCTTCTCATAGATGAACTGCTGCAATGACACAGTGTGAACAGGGTCCTTCAATGCAAGCTGTGGAAAACATGTAAGAGAAAAATATTAAGAATCCACTAGAAGACACTCTTGAGACTTACTCATCTCAAGACAGGCGCTTCTTTTCTTTGTACTTGAGACACAAGAGGAAGAACTCCTGTAAAGCAAAGATCAAATTAATTATTATTAAAAGTAGGTATCCATCTAAAACTATTTCAAAAGACTCAAATCATGGGTCTAGTCTGCTGCAAGAGTTCACTCTTCTACGAGATGAAACAATTTCAAAGCACCTTTGTTAATTACTGCCAAATGAGTTTCCTGTAATTCCTAAAAACCACATCAAATGTTACCATAAGTACTTTAGAGATGGCATGAACTATGGTCAGTTATGTTTTATTAGTAAGGAAACAAAACACAAAAAATTAAACTAGTTTGAAATTATATGACAAACAACAAGTTAAACAGTCCATATACATAAAGAACAGACACACTTTGGTAGTAGTAGCTATACAACCTTATCAGGCCAGCTGGACTATGTAATTTTCATTCCGGCAGAGACGGATGGAATTAGATTGTGAAGTCAGAACAATTTGCCATAAGATATCAACTTCAGGTAATTTTTCATTCTACTTTACCAACACAAATTAATCTAACTAGTAATCTCATATTTCAGAGTTTATCCAGCAGGGGGTCCATCCTGGAAACAGCTGATACTGCCTCTATTGGACACAGGGGAAGCTTCTGGCAGCTTCACACAGAAGCTGCCCCAGTAGCCCCTCTGCTACCAAGATCTTGCCATGTAAACCCAGTACAAAAAACTGGCTTAGTTTACTGCAACAAGTATATGCATGACTAACGCTTGATGACAGAAGTATCATCTAGTGTCTGGTGTCTGTAAGCCAAAATGGACTCAAGAGCCTTCATGTTTAATTAAGGAGTTAAAACACTAATTTGATTTCATTCAGATAGTCATGTCAAAAATATTTGTGTAAATTAAAAGAGTTTCTTGCAACAATATTAAATTTGCTTTTCTTTCACTCTGTGTTTTTGGAATTTGTATTCAGAACAAACAAGACTCACAAAAGAGCATGATATAACTACTTCTTCAACAATATCAGATAATCAGTTGCTGTGTTAAATGAATAAGCAGCAACATAGTAAGTCTGGGAGAACAGTAAGAACTGTTCTTTACCGACTGTATATTCATTATGAAAAAGTTCAAATAGCATCTGGTTTAAGATAAGACCCTTAAGAAGTTTTTCAGATTATTCTATTTGCTTTTGGAGGAAAAATCATCCTCTTGAAAACTGAGTCTCCAGCTTGCTAACAGCTGAGCACCCAACATCAGTGCATTATGGGCCACATCAACAATATTAACACTGGTTACTTAGTCTATGAACACTGGGTAAGGGGCCGTATCTTTGAATGTAAGCTTGTATACTGTGTTCCTATGTGTGTGCACACAGACTTTTTCTTTTCTTTTCTTTTTTTTTTTTAGCTTTACTGCTCCTGATTCCCATAAGAATAACACACACCTATAGTCTAGTTAAAAAATAAATACATAAAAAAGTAAAACCTAGAAAATTCCACCAGTTTCTTCATCAAAACAGCTACAGGAAACAGAAGTTTGGCAAGGAAATTCACATTACTGAAATGTGCTTTATGCTGCTCAGTGAAAACCTGATTTGAGTAGCTTTTGAATCTAGTTACTCTACAAATTGATCTTCAGACTGGATACAGGTGCCTACCTTGGGGCTGGACTGGAGAAACTAGTCTTCCACCTCACTCCCTGGCTGTAAACAGCAGTTTGTATCAGAAAAGCAGTACACAGATTTTACAGAACAAACATTTCCCATTCCTCTAAACATTGCTTGGCCAGCATCAGTGGCATTCTGCAGAACTATCAGTTGTTTGAACTAGTATTTGATAGGTGGAACTCTTTCCTCAACAAGTTTACACAACACTACAGTCAAAAATCACACTGTTTTTCATAAATAATTTTAAGTTATTCTGTACTAAAACAGTGATCTAATCACTACAAGCAATAACAAGCCAATGGAATGGCATTAGAACGCACAAACAGGTAAAAGACTAATAAAACTCAAAACAGTGTATATGGTTATATTTGAATTACATTTTAGAAAATATTTGCAGAAGTTGAGAGACTCTCTTCAGTTTTAAGAATGGATATTTTGATACTAAAGAGGGAGCGAGAATCCTGGACACAAAATGATGTGTATTTACCATGATGGTTACTATCCTGTGACTGTAATCCTCTGTGTAAAACCAGAAAAATTATTTAAGAAGGGAATCTTGCCTTTAAACAGTGACTGTAAAATGCAGCCAGATGATACAGAAGACTCCGAATAGCAAAGGTTTTTTAACAGATTTCAGTGGGACTTGCATTAGATCTGTAGCTAAATTGCAGAGTAAATGTATAAGGAGAAGCTATAAATAGTGAAGTATTATTTTTAGTAAACCATATTATCACATAAAACTTGATCATTTGGCTTACTACGTTGTAACTCATTTATTTACTTTCTAGAAGACACAGGATGGCAATTCATCTAGTTTCTTCCCATAATAAGGTAAAATAAAAATCCCAAGACTTTTACATTTACATGCAAGCATCATCTAAAATGTGTACCAGCATGTATAACTCAAGATTAAGTTACATTTTTATTTTTATTGGAAGATACTTAGTTTTTCCTTTCCACAGTTTCAAATAAAAAGAGCTAAAAAAAACTTAACTCCCTTTCTGAACAATGATACTGGATTTCTTAAAACATACATAAAGGGCACACTAAAGTCGCCTGAGATCTATACACTGTGCAATGCAAGGTCATGAATCACTCTCCTCCTGTTTACATTTTCCTCAATATGTGTGTAATGAGACTAAAATATAGCAGTATTGGGAACATCAGCTACATAAAATCACAAAATACTGGTCTAGATAAAATTGTCTCTAGTAATTATAAGCTCTGCATTATAATAAAGAGAGGTACCAATGACAGGATAAAGAGATAGATCAAAGAAAAATACCTAGGTCCTGTGCAAATATCAGAAAGTGATGCTTAGCACGGACCCCACCATTGGCTTTTTTTTTTTCCTCATATTAATAGCCTTAAAAGTTGCAAAGCGTTATTACTTTGAAAAAGGGAATCCCATTTATTTTTTCATTGTTGTTTTATGAGGCTTAATTTCTAAGCCATGATACAAGCTACTGATTCAGTAATAGAACATACAATTCGATAGAAACCTCTTGCCGGAATGAAGTGGGGCACAATACTAAAAACTTTACGTCAAATCACAGATTCTCTTTAGGTCATTCTTGATTTTGCTCTTCTGACTTCAAATATTCAAATACCTGGACTAGCGTGAGGTGTCCCCCTACTTGTGGCAGGGGGTTGGAATTAGATGAGCTCCCCTCCAACCGAAATCATTCTAGGATTCTATGATATATTATCAAAAGCAAACCAAACTCTTTTCTGCCTCTACAAGAAGAAATAAAGTAGGAAAGTAATCTGTACACAAGTACTCTTTTGGACACATGTAGGTCAGTTAAACGAAATGCATGACAAGGCTCATCTAATCAGTGACCCGATTCCACATTTTGCAATTACTCAGTGCCAAGCAGTTCAGACTCTCTTTTATTCCACAGCATTTGCACACTGCAGTTTTCTGTGCGATGAACCATTTTCCATGAACTCTTACAAAAATAACCTGAATTATGAATCATTCACAAATTAGGGTGGATGAAAATAGCACAACTGCATGGTACCTATCCATAAATCTTCACCTAAATGAGTGGTCCTTAATAGGTGTTCTAGACATTAGAAATTGGTTCTACGCAAGCGCATGTATCAATAGCTGTCCACGTAAAACACAAACCAATGTAATAAAAGATGGTTTTAAATATGAGAAAATTTAGCCTGCCACGACAATTTCATCTTAGAATGTTAGCTATGTTTTTTAAAAAACCCTTTTCATAGTGTCACTATAGTGCCCATATTTTATGAGCAGATGATGTTTACTTTGGCAGTATTTTCCAAGACTCAAAAGGAAGGCAGAAGCATAACTGTTGTGGCTGCAAAGTTTATCATGAGAGAATATTCCTTTTTGATTCAAGAGATTAATTTTCCAAGAACAACAGATGAATCAAATCCAAAGGCAAAGAATCCGGTCTGCCAACTGAATAAGATAACCAATTGTATGATTTAATAAAACATCTAAAACTTACCAGCTTTTTCCTTTTGTCTTGTTCTGTGGGAGGTTCCTCATCATCTGTAACTTTGGGCTGTTCAAAATGAGCCATCAACATGCAGCTAAGAATGGGAATAAAAATAGTTTTAACATACATTATCATTAAAAATTATTTTAAAGCATATTAAAAACACTGGACAGATACAAGGGAGTTTGATAAAAGTCAGGAAGTCTGTTGGCAAGTACTTTTATGCTGAGAACAGTGCATCTAAAGAATTCTGAATCCATGACTTAGATTACCTACACCCATGTAACAACCTCAGTTATCACCATACTTTAGCTCAAGATATGGCTTGAAAATGCATTTCTGGACAGAGAAAACAGACTATGTATGTAAAAAAAAAAAAAAATACAAAAAAATCCACTTCTCCTGACCACAACTTCCCAAGCTTTCCATGGAAGTGCTAGACAAGCATTCTATAATCCTATCAACATGAAAATCAAAGTGACACATATGCAAACTAGCAAAGATTTCTCACTGCATCCATATTTTCCTTTGAGAGCATTTAAAAAAGGACCAGAAAACAAAAGATAGTCACTGCTATTGGATCTAGACACTAAAACATCTGCAAGACATTGAACAATAATATTCTGAGTGGACAAAAATGAGTTAGCTTCTGCATTCATTTATTCATGCAGTTTTTTCTAGGCAAATAAAACAAAACTTTAAACTTCTTGTTTTTTTCCACCCTCAACTAGTAGGTACCAACACACACAAGTAATAGCTATATATAAACTATTATTTTTGTAACAAATAAAACCAGAAAATAAAAAAAAAAAAAAAAAAA
>NDXB01006398.1:60229-78992 GCA_002631895.1 Agapornis roseicollis | reverse complement strand
TTTAAAAAAAAAAAAAACAAAAAAAAAAAAAAAAAAAAAAAAAAAAGTCAGAGGTTTTTCTGTCTCTTGAAACAATTTAAATGCACTTTAAAAAGACATTGGTGAAAGCTATCCTATGGTAAATAAGCTTTTCATTCACTTTACGTTCTTTACATTGAAAGAATACACAAATATTCCACCACTTCACCAAACTTTTCCTAGAAAATTTGCTTTAAAAAACGAATTATTTGAAAAAATCACTCCGGCTACGACAACCTGCCAACGTGTAGTAGGTATGATTTATGGCAGGAAGGACACAATCGACATATAATAAAGCACCTAGACAGATGCACTGTATTGCTTATTCTGAGCCCTGTACTACTGTGCGATTTTAACTGCTGCTTTCCAATAGCAGGTGAAATGTTCCTGCAGTTAAGCTAAATAACGTGTTTTAAAATTACAACATTAAAATGTTGTGATTTTATGTGAAAATGTTCAGACTTACTCTGTTTATATATTTAATTTTCTATTATTTTGTGTTCACAGCTGTATGAAACAGTTGATATACACCATGGCAGAATGGTCAATCAATGCTAACACGGAAGCCACTTTCAACAAAGGGGTTATTTCAAAATAATACAGCAAATCTCACATCTCCTCCTCTCATAAATGGCATGATTTCTTGCAACTCAGCTTATTGACAAGGAGATAAAAACATCAATTGCCAAAACATTCAGATTAAATTAACTTTTTCAGACCTTTATATTTTACGTACCAGAAACAATTGATTTAAAA
Source organism: Agapornis roseicollis (assembly GCA_002631895.1). Taxonomy (NCBI): domain Eukaryota; kingdom Metazoa; phylum Chordata; class Aves; order Psittaciformes; family Psittacidae; genus Agapornis; species Agapornis roseicollis. Next base: position 78,218 of record NDXB01006398.1, on the reverse strand, counting down.
AAAACACACAGGTAAGGAAGGAAAAAAAAATATTGTAAAATTGGAAAAAAGCCATTGAACATTGGTGAGACAAGGCTAGAGCAATGGAATACTCTCCAGAAAACCTGAAGTCTGTAAAGCTTTCTTGCAGTTATCACTAGAATGCAAAATATAGATGCTAGGGAACCTGGTCCAGTGCAATTTATTTGCATTGTAAGCCAGGGCACCAGGCAATCGTTTTCATAACCTAAGCAAAATTCTTTCTAAAAATTGGTGAGACCTTTATCTCTGCAACTGTATTTGGAAAGACTCTTCCAAAATCCCATTGCTTTAACTACAACAGTATCTTTAAATTTCCAGTTTAGACGTATTCCTTGTCAGCCACACTTAAGCCAAAACTGTAATTTAATTTGTTTTCCCCCTGCATGTTTACTCTCATTCATCTTTTAGTGGTTGAAGTTCTATATTAGTTAATACTGAGATTTCTATGCCAAATATGAATGTTGTTTTAGTCTCTGCACTACAGTAATTAGGTATTAGACAATCAGCAGAGTACACAGGTTTTTTTCTGAACCAGTTTGGGTTTAAATCATTCTTCTTCAACATGGAGAGCCTGCATTGTGCACACAACTCCAGATGAGTGCTTTCACTTTACTTTCAGATGGTGTCAAAATATATAACCTGAATGTCAGAATCTTTCAAACAGCCATTCATTATCTGTCAACAGAAATATGTCCTTGGTTCAGTGTGCCTATATTTTATAAGGCAAAAGCAATGTCCAAAGTTCAGAAAAGTGCAGTGAGGAATTCCACAAGCTTTCAAGCTTAACATGTGAAATTAACGAGGACAAAGTTTTATTTATTTCCCTGTGAGAACATTTTTCAACATGTGCTGGTAAAGCAACATGTTTAGAAATAGAAGGGGTTATGTAACCTTGTTTCCGATAGTAAATAGAACACAGTGCCAAAGCACATTCCCAGACTTTAGAATTACATCTTCTATACTGAGAGTTGAGGCCAGGGTTGGGAGGAGTGGCGGTGGAAGTACTTTTTCAAGCAACCCTTGGGCATAGCTCTGGCTCAGCTGTACGTGGCCCGCTCTCCTTGCACACTTGTGTGCATACCACCTATTTTAAGAGGAGGAAAACTTAATAGATTGTATGCAGGCTGTTCTGTGTCAGCTGGCTTCAGTGCCAGCAAACATTTCCTTAAGCAATTAATTAATTAGCTCAGATACAGTCTTTTCCATCACCAGGTAATCATCTGAAAGTTAGAAAAAGTTTGATTCTTAGCATCTGGTAAATACTGTTATTAGAATATAGTGTCTGTAGGGCCATCTTGCAGAGTGACTGCTTTTAATATCTTACAACTCTCAATCATTCTAAAACTATGTAATGACTGCAGAGAAAACACAGCATTAACAGATAAATCATAACTACTCAGTTTTGGTTTGTTTTTTTACTCTTCCAGCTTTGATGGAATATCACCAGTAACCCAGGGTTAGCAGGAGATGAATGAGTGCAGTGCTGGAAGGCAGGGCACTCTGAGTACCCGACACCACCTTCCTGGCACAAACAAACTCTTGGCTCTGGAAACTGTCTTTTGAGGTATGCCATGTGGCAGCAGGTGTGTTAAGCAGAGCAACTGAAGAGGTGGACTGCCATTGTAGGATAGATTTTTAAGCTCTCCAGGTTGTGAAGTAGTGTATGCTAGGTCCACTCAATGAGGCTGATGCATTTGGGAAAAGAGTTTTGTGAAACTCTAGGTATCACACTGAAAGAAAATCCAAGCTACCACGCCACTGACATACAAGCTTGTTGCACTGCAATTTTAGATTTAATAGTCAAGTGATCAAAAAGCAAATCTTAGCATACAAATATTTTAAGACATCACTGACTTTCATTTTAAGACCCTCCCTTCCTTATTACAACTATTGTTCATTATGACCAAAAACTTCCTATTTCAATAAAACACTCACTCTTGTAAAAACAGAACTCTTACAAACATGTTTTAACTGCCTACAGATTTTTCCAGTCAAAATACTGCATATGAATGAGTGCTACTACTGTTAAACCCACAAAAATTAATAACATTTTTCACTTACTCTTTGTATGTTCCTGCTTCAGCATCTTCAGTCATAACATCATGCAGCCCTTCTACTGAAATGTTGATGATACCGCAAAATTTATCTTGGATAACACTGCAAAAGAGCAGGAAAATGACTTAGCTAAAGGAGCTAAACAGGAAATTTGCTCAGCAACTGTAAAGCACATTTACTAAGCAGCATCTTCATTGCTTACTGCTTAGCTGAGCACATTATAAAGCAACTGATTCAATTTTATTTTTTTTTAATTGCACAAAGACTTCAAAAATATGCAAACCACATTATTCTTGAATAAAATAAAACCTTACGTGCTGCTTTTAAGAACCTGGAAATAATTCCAAATGGAATAAACAAAAAAATACATTAGTATAGGAATCAAGAACCGAGCGGGGTAAGACATACTCCTGCTAGCCAGAAGGTCACAGTACTGGTTTCTATTCCTAACACATTTACACATGTTCTCACATCACTATTCAATGCAAAATCTACAAATAAACCCTTGAGTGAATGGCAGCTTGTAAAGATGGTAGACTCCTCTACTGCTTTCTCTGTCCAGCCATAAGGTAACAGTATTTCTTAACCCTCCAAGGCAGCTGAATGATTCCTCACAGAGGCTGACAAATACCTGCACCCAGCTCTGCACAAATACCACTCCCCTGATTTTAGACAGAAAAATAGTGTAGGATTTCTTTGCTTCAACACAGGCATCCCCTGCCATTTGAAACACTCTGCTAACTATGCTATTTAAGAGAGATGCAAAGGACTGGTAGGCATCACCTGGGATTTGAAACAGGTTAAGTGCCTTTCTCCAGCATGAACTGAAGGCCAGGCTGCATATGAACACAACGCCTAAAATTACACTAAATATGTTTAGACACTTGCTGCTGTCTTGAGAACTGATGTGCCTGTAAAGTAAGAGCATAGAAACATCCCATGAATGGATAAAAGTAGGTGCTGCCACTTCCTAGTTAATGGAAAGCAGCTATGGCTTCTGTTTCTATTCTGTAAACCACAAAAGGGTGAAGACATACTGCAAGTGAAGAGATGAATGTGTTGGGAAGACTGCAAAAGTTCCACCTACAAACACGGAAGAAACAGAAATGGCATAACTTGTGATGGCTAACTACAACCCTCTTCTGCAACTGTCACCAACTGGAACATTTTCTTACTCCCTGCTTGGATTTTCAGGCTTTAATTTCCCCAGAAATGCTTCTGGTGTCTAGTAGGCAGAAGCAGACCTGTTCCATATTTGTTCAAAGGTACTGAATACTAAGTTCACATATTGCAGTTTCATTGTACTTTTAACATAGACAGACCTGTTTCTTAACACTCCTTCATTTTATTTTCTTACTTGGGATAAAAACTGGATAAATTGTACCTCTTTGTCCATTAGTTACTGCATCTGAAAAACTTCTTCTCAAACATACGATAAAATTTTACATATATGACAAGACACTTTATATAGCAATGGACACTTCGGAAAAAATGCATATCAAGCCAGAATATTTATTTTAAATTTATTTTTATAAGATTATGATTCAAATCCTGTTCATTCTGTCTCCAAAGGATTATTTTTTGTTCCCTTTTTTATTGAGCTACTGTCAAATGCCATGATTTGAACTGTGTTTTCTACAATGAAACCTGAAATTCCTACATTCCACTAAAAGAAAATTGATACCATTTTCATTCAGCATGGCTTATTCTTATTATCATTGTGATGTATGTATTTTGAAAGAGACTCTCCCTTGCCAATAAAGCTTCCACATCTCATTTAGAACAGCAAAGACTTATTCTCTGTAGGGTTCTACTTACAGCAAGCAAGCAGCCTATTAACCATGCTGCACCACTGAGAAAGTGAGTGCTGCCTGCTCAGCAGCCTGCAGAATGAGCCCTCAGAGACTGAGCAGATCTCTTCACTCACGTCAGAGGTGCCTAACTATCACACCTCCCATGAAAGCTCTTTTGCATGCATGCACTCACTATTAGTAACACAGGTTGCTACCCATTATCTGCTAGTTACACTTCTTTCTTCCACTCAGCATGAAGAATCCCTAACTACCACAGAAATTTTAAATCGTGAGGGAAGAAAGAGAAAGGTGTTTCGACCCAGTGAAGGCAGAGACTTTTCTTCAGCTGCAGGGCTAATTATGGGCAATCTATTTAGGGATGTTACTTTAATTAGTCAACATGTAAATAAATACTGTAAGCATAACACTCTTTAAAGTTGGGTTTTTTTTTCCAAGCTTGCAGATTGATAGGAGCAGCACACAGTAACTTGTTTTCAAGGATCTGTGATACCTCTAGAAGAAACTGAGGACAGTGGCTGAAGACCCAAAATCTTGTTGACAGTGAGCTCCAAAGCACATAAGGAAATCACCAATTTCTTTACTTGTAAAGGATATTTTTCCTTCATTGTACAAATAAGGAATATTATTTCATTTCTTACTTCATTGTAAGATAGATAATTCAAGGTAATTCTTTTTTCGAAGAAAGCTGAAGAATGTAGAAGATCTTCCAAAATGGGGTAACTGTTGCCTACAACTTTCAGGAAAGACAATACCTTATCTTTTCTTCCTCCTCTTTTTCCTTTTCAATTGGAAAAAATTACAAACAACTCACTGTTACTGAGTAACATTACTGAAATGTTTACCAAGTACGGAATCATTAAACAATGAAACTATTTTTAGAATACAAGACACAGGATGGTGAAAAATAAAGACAGCGCAGGCTCACTGTGCTTTGAAATAAGAAACCTCAATTAAAGTTCAATAGCAATATAAAACACATTAGGCCTTACTTTCACAGAGGAGAGCACGATGCAAAGCAGCACAATGCCTTTTTAAAGGTGCCAAAATTAGCCTGCTTGTTTCAAGAAATACATTAGAAAGCCATGAGTAGATTCAGAAGAGACAGGGACACTGTATTTAGATGAACTTTCAAAGCAGAACTATTACTACTGATTAATACAGATACTTAATTATTAATACTGATACTAAAATCTTAACATGAGAGGAAGGCAGCACTTAAGCAGTTTACCTGCCTTGAATTGCTTATAATCAAGATCAGCAATGACCAAACAACTGCATCAAGTTATAACTGGTTTTATAACTACACAGCTTCCCAAAGTTATCAGGGCAAAACCTCATTCAGTATGCAGAAAAAATTATTAGAAGACTGGCCCAGAATTAAATTATTTTAACTTCTATCAATTTGTTGAGATTTAAACCACTCCAGAAACATTAAATTAACACATATTAACATTTTTTTATATTTCAGAAAGAATCTTTTACACTGTCTTTAAATAAAATTCACTTTGACTATAATGAAAACAAAATGTGGCAAACATTTAGGTCAGCTTGTACATGAGTAATCTCAATCCTTTTCTTTCAAACCTTGCATAGTTTGTCAGATAAAATAAAATAGAAAAAACCCTGACCACATCTGTTCTGAAAATAATTCATTATTTCCCCATTCTATCATTTCCAATACACTCAACTATCTATTAAACATTTTTATTATTCTGAGCTTTTATGTAAGAATTCAAAATTTGGATTTCAATTAGCAAGATAGCTACTGCAAGTAAAGCTTTATCAACAGCTCAATAAAACATGTATCATGATTAATTTTTAACTTGAGTACACTGGTCCCCTGGCTGCTATGCACTTTACTCGGCCTATCAGTGAAAACATACTACTTTTATAGATTAAGAGAAAAATCTTCTCTGCTCTTCTACATTAACCAGAATGAAGCAGTGAACACCAAAACAGGGGAAAGCTTAATTTCGTATCTTTAGTAGTGTACAGTAGCTTTGAGAAAGTTTAATTAATTCTTTACTCTCATTAGCCAAGGAAAGAGGTGGAGTGGGACAAATGGAGATTACTTTGCACATACTGAGAGCAATGTAAATGATTACTACACACACACCCCACCCTCACCCCTCTTAGGAGCTGCATGGTGCTAAAGAGTAGTTCCTATAAACACTAATGTAGCAGCTAAAACAACATTTCCAGGAGAGTCCTATGACTGGCTATAAACTTGATGACCATAAAGTGCCATTTTGCTTCATGAGGGCAAACTCAACTGTCCTCTAATGTATTATCTAATTATTTTAATAGAGATATTAACCACACATGTACATGAAAGGAGCTTTTTCCACTGTTTGCTATATAAGATATAGGAATATAAGAGGCTACTAACCACAAAAGAAAGGCATTTTCTCCACAACTGAAGTCAATCTCTCATTGTTAGTTTAATGCAAATTGCTGGCAAGCTGGATAATTAGAAGATGGATGACTCCACTCCAAATGATGGCTTCCAACTGCTCTAGCCTTGCTTGAACTAACAGCTCTGACAGCATGGCTTTCCTTTCATGCTCGATCACTACAGGTGGTGAGACTCTCATGTGGCAAACAACACCAGCACTAGCTTGCCAGTGGAAAGCACACATTCAGAAGGAAACTCTTGTGCTCTTCTGTAGAGAGCAGCTCTACTGTGGAGTAGGAAAGCAGAGCCTAAAACATCAGAGCTGTCTTCTATCAGATTTCTTCGAGAAGTAGGTTTGCTCAACCTCAACCTTTGCCCATTCCAAAAACTCCCAACAAAGACACAGTAGCATTTTCAGCAGTGAAAAGAGCTAACTTCCTCACACTGAATTTTAAGTCTATTATTTCTGAAGACATCCATATGAAATTGAAAATTTAGAAATATAGCACATAAAACTGCAAAACCTCCTACTGATTGTGGAGCTGTTATTAAATGAAAATAAACTTAACAGTAATCATGAGGAATTATGTAGGTAAGTTAAAAAGTAAAAAAAAAATGGGTTGAAGATTAAGTCTTCATAATGGATTAGTCACCTAAAAACAAATTAAGCATGAATTAAAGTAAATGCTTTCCCTCCTTAAATACATTTACTCAATACATTTAACATCTGATCTACAGGTAGAAGATTATTTTTAAAAAATTTCTACTCAAGCAATACAGAATTGTTGAAGTTTTGCCCAAGTAGCTAAATTAAGTAATCCATAAAGGTATTTGAACTATCATACAGTAAAATATAGTATTACAATATAGTAGATTCATATTTCATTACATTCAAGAGACATTTAACAAGGAAGAGAGACATACTTGCACATCCAAACCCACACAGTGCAGCCAAGGTCTACAAACACTGGTAGCAGATAATGACCCAGCCACGAAAAGTTACTCCTGCTAGTTACACTAGCAGGAAGCACATGGGAAAAAGAATCCTGAGGTCAGTTCTAATTGACCTTGAGAATGCCCTGGTCTCCTGGCTGGATCCTGGAACAGCAAGATACTTCTACATCACTTAAATTGACACAATGGATGACAGACTATCAAAACATTGTTCTCCATTTTAACTTGAGCAAAATGATCTAACTAAATTGCATCACTTTGCAAACCAAAATAGTTGCAGACCCTAAGGCACAAGCCTGTGGAAAGCAAATAGTATCTACAAAAGTTAAGTCCCAGTCACCTAGCTGAAAATTTTACAGCACTGGACTATTTGGAATGAATACATTGTTTATTACTTCTTTCTGAATAAAGTTTGAACTACTGGAGTAACAGCAAGAACAAAATAATCACAGAAATTCAGGTTGAAAATAAAGATGTAGATATAAACTGACAATAATGCAAACAGAACACCAATATTTGAAATAGGAATTAGAAGTTAAACCGAACACAAACTATACAGGAAAACAGTATCCATCTTTCAAAGATGAAGTCTAAAATTAGGTCTTCACTAAGGAAACATACTTTGACCTGACACTTCCAAATATACACCACAAATATGTAAATAACCTCAGCAATTAATCTAGAATTATGTATTTACAGTATAGTATATTTCTTCAGTTTATACCTCTTACCTAGCCAAAACTAGCCCTCAAACTATTATTATATAGATTACAAAATATTTTGGATTGACAATAATTAAACAGCTCTATTATCTTAACCATAATAAACTTGGTCAATTTTTCAATCCAACAGAAACTTAGCTTCCCTATTAACTCCAGTTTCAGGCATTATGAAATGATACAGATACATACTAACAAAAAACTTACTTTAAGATGTTCATTATACAGACCAAATACACAACTTTGTATTTTAAAGTATGTCACATGTATGAATAAGATTTGTGTAATCTTAAGTTTTTCTTTTCCTCAAGAGTCTGAACATGCTAATGTAAACATACATTTTATTTTTCCACTGTGATGATTAATTAAGGCAGAGTAGAAACTGCATTGCAATAAATAAATTAAGAATTACTTTTTTCCTTATTTCCCCAGATTCCTGGGTTCATAATCTTGTTAAAAACTGATGTTTTGCTTGCTTCAAGCTCCCAGTTACCTACGGAATTTCTATAGAAATTTATACCATTAAGTACTACAAAATAAAAGTAAATATACGTGTATTTTATACAGCACATATACTTGAGTTATAGGTGAAAGATTGCTATGACAGGGACAGAGGATAATCTACCTATGTGAGTCAGATTTAAATGACATCTAATAAAAAAGAAAATTCTAAATATTCAGGAATGCAGAACAACCCAAATTATACCATTTTCTACAGTTCTATCAACCCATTGATTTTAATCAGTGAAACTATTTATACTTTATAAATTGAGTTCTTGATTTACTGACATTTTAGATCATAATAAAGTTAACATCATATCAAATGAGATAAATTACAATGATGAGTGTTCAAACAATATGACCTGTGCCTGACTTTCAGATGGTGTTCGCTTGAGCAGCCTAATTTGGTCTAGTTCTGAATGCCCCACTGAATTCCGAGTTAGAGACTGCACTGGATCAGTTATGTTGTATCTGCCAGGCTGATAAACCCCATAATATTCTATTCTCTTTTCTCCAGAGTTTTCTAGCACCTTTAGTTTCTGCCTAAACTGAATAATTTTACAGGTTAAAAACAGTATCACAGCACAAGCCAGAATGAAAAAGGCTAGTAAAATGTCAAAAGCCTGATTCAGCTTTTCAACCTGTTGTGTACAAAATAGGCATGTTTTTAATGATACAGGAGCAGCATCTGTTGGAAATGAGCCACCATCTTCTACTGTTCTGTTAACAGGCATCATCTGTGCTGGTATTTGCACTGGCAATGTTGGTAACACTGTGGTTGCCTGTGATGGCATTTCAGCAGCATTTTTTTCATAGGGCAATGGGTTAGCAGAGGCAGCTGTTGTTCCTTCCCAGAAAGCAACATATTTAGTTTCCGCATTGACAAACTGTTCAAATGTGTTGTGTCTGTTTCCCTTATGCCATGCCACCAGCAAAGTGGTAGTGCTGCGGTGGGCACCTGCAAATCCCAGAGTCCAGGCTGCTTCTGGGCTGGCAGTAGGGCTACTACAGTTTGCAAACCGAGTCCACTTAAGGTAATGCAAAGGTCTACCACGCATACTCTGGGGATTCTGGCAATGAATTTTTACAGAAATAGGAGAAGATGCTAGCCAGTTAAGTAATCCAAGCATTTTGCAGCTGCAGTTCCAAGGATTGTAATTTATTTGTAGATGAGTTAAAGATACGAGGGGCTTGAGCACTTGAGGTTGTAACTCTGTAATATTATTAAATGCTAAACTGAGTACTTTAAGTGACTGTCCCATTTTTTCAAAGGTACCATCAGCAATACTGGTTATTCTATTTCTGTCTAGATGCAGATACATTAAGTTGTCCAATAAAGTAAAAGTGCTAGAATTTATATTTTCTAAATCATTATAACTTAAGATTAACTGGCTAAGGTTGTTTAATCCAAAAAAAACATTTACAGCAATATGTTTTAGCTTGATGTTCTTTAAAGACAGATATCTAAGCTTGTTAAGTCCTTTAAATGCAAAAGCATGTATTGATCCAATAGGATTGTAAGACAAAGAAAGTCTTTCAAGATTTTTGAGCCTTCCAATTGCATTTGATGGCACAAGTGTTAAGTTGTTACCTTCAAGAAACAAATATGAAAGGTTTTCAAGATGATGAAATGCTGAAGCTGATATCCGTGAAATCTTATTATTGGCTAGGTTAAGTGTTTGGAGACTTATCATTCCCAAGAAAGTTCCACTTCCAAGGACACTGAGGCGATTTCTTTGAAGTGTTAAATATCTAACAGAAAGGAGATCACCAAATAATCCTCTGGGCACAAAAGCTATTTGATTATTCTGAAGGTATAAACAGTGAAGACTGGAAAGACCTTCAAAGATTCCCGGATCGAGGCGTTTAATATTATTGTTATTTAAATGCAAGTAGTACAGTTTGGAGAGTTCCACAAAAGCTTTTGGATGTACATACAAAATACTGGAGTTATCCATGTACAGTGCAGCAAGCTTCTGAAGGCCTCTCAGTTCATTTGGAGTGACATGCGATATATTATTCCCACTGAGGTACATGAGAATTGTCGTTTTTGGAAAGTTCTGCGGGATGCTCAAAAGCCCTGCATTACGACAGCTAACTTGTCTCCCTGTGCAGAGCTGGCAAGCAGCTGGACAGCCAAGAGCCTCCTTCTGGAGCAGCAACAAAAAAAAACAATTAAGGATATACAGGAATGCTCCCAGGCAGGGTGGAGAACTTTGCAGATCACACATATCCCTGTCTTTGGCCTTCTTACTCATCTCTGACTTGGCTAGTAGAGATAAAAAGAAGTTTATAAAATATTATTAAGTCAAAACTTTAAAGATTTTACATATACAGTCTTTAAAATACAAGCATGGTTTTCAAGATTGGTATTTTATATATACTCCTTTGATGCCAAATAAGCAATTTAAAAATTAAAATTTACCAAATGTAAGTCTGAACTACAATGAAACAAATTTCAACACAAATGAACACTGAAACAAATGTACTGCCAGCCTAGCCTGAAAATATTTCATGGCTGCAGCATAAAACCAGCTAAGCTGCCACAAAACCAGCTCCTAGTAAATTCAAAATATTGTTTATTAACTATTTTTTATATTTAGGACTGGCTAGGAAATGTTTCAATAGCATTCAAGTAGAAATGCCAACTGGAAAAAAGTTTCCTTTCGCTGGCAGCATTTTCATGACTTGAATTTTACTTTTGTAAGATGAGCTACATCAAAATAAATAAATAAAGATTCCTTACCACACATTTGAAGTTCATTATTTCTGTTATTTTGATGTTTTGCAGTTCACTGGACTCAGTTACAGCTGACAGACTATACTGATCTGTGGAACCTTTGTAAATGCAGTACTGCTGCGTACTAGAGCTCTCTCACATTTTGCCCCAGGATTTGCAACTGTTCATTCAGGAAACTAAGAAAGAAGTGGTTAAAGTCAGGTTGCCATGGATACAGGAAACCCTGGGACAGGAAGCCATTTTATCTGTGCTTCAGAAGTATTGTTGGAAAGGAAATCTCAATGATTTGTTTCTAGAAAACCAAGAACTATCTTAGTTTGTAACTGTTGTTGGTTTGTGTTTTTTGGTTTTTTGCTTTGGTTTTGGTTTGGTTTTTTTTTTTTCTTTTTTTTTTAACTACTGTTTTTAACTAGGAGGGCTCAAAAGAGGTTTAGTTGAAGTCATGTGTAACTTTTAGAATATACCATGCCCATTTTTAACAGCACTACTGCATTTATCTGCAAATTCTTTACCTTTCAGCCAGAATCTGAAATGTTTTACTCAAGCAATAGCAATGCTTATACTGTTCTCTCTCTGCCTGCAGTCAAGCTGTTCCGGAATGCAGACACTCACTCCAGCAAATGAGTGAGAACATGGAGAGGGAGAAAACAAAGGTCTGGAAGGCAGAGCCCCAGTGCTTTCTGCACTCTAGCAAGATATATCCTGCCAGCCATCCCAGGGAAGACCAGGAAGTCTTTAAGAGATGAGAACTGCCTGATGTGGTACTAAACTGCTCAGCATGTGTTGTATTTCAGACCCAATCCCACCACTGTGTAAAGTCTCACCTCTGGACACTTTTAAAACCAATTTATCCACAGAGAACTTTGGGTATACTGACTGCCATACCTTCAGACCACATCTTTTGTTTCCTGCAGTGTTCCTGTGCTGATAAATACTCAGTGCAAACATCTGTGCTATAAGCCCCCCCTCACTTAAGTACCGGAAATGATATCTTTACCTTATCCATCATGGGGATGAAATACCTGTAATGTCCAGTCACATCAAAGGGGGATAGGGGAAACAACAAAAGGAGGTGCTAATTAGAGATTAAGCCTTCAAATAGCAATGTAACTATAAACCCACAATGTACACTGTAACAAGACCTGCTCGACAAAACGAATATGGCAAAGCCCATCAGCAGCCACAGTCAAGAAAGAGAAAAAACAACAGAAGAGTCAAGCCACTTTGGCCACACAGGAAGCACAAGTTCACAAAAGAGACAAAATACCACCCAAATATCTTTGGCTTCAAGAATCCAAGCTGAAATGCATGAAGCACATGAACAAAGGAAGCAGAATAAACAAGGACATGCCTTTGAAGATACTTTCTTCCACGTTGTGCCAGAACAAACATTTCTGAAGTTTTCAAAAATGTTTCTTTCCATATGTGCTGGGTTTTGGCGGACATAGCTAATTTTCTTCAATAGTAGCTGGTATGGGGATGCAGTTTGTATTTGTGCTGGAAACTGTGTGGATAATTCAGGGATGTTTTCATTCAGTTCAGGAATGTTCTGCTTCCCACCCCACCACACCAGCAAGTGGGCTGGGGGTACACAAGAAATCAGGAGGGACACAGCCAGGACAGCCGACACCAACTGACCTCATGACCTCTGGAATATTCCACATGATATGGCATCGCGCTCAGGATATAAAGCTGTGGGGAAAGAAGGAAGGTGGGATGTTCGGAATGCAGTTTGCCTTCGCAAGTAACCATCACACATGATGGAGCCCTGTTTTCCTGGGGATGGCTGAACACCTGCCTGCTCATGGGAAGAGGTGAAAGAATCCCTCATTTTGCTTTGCTTGTGTACATGGCTTTTGCCTTAACTACTAAGCTACCTTTATCTCAACCCACGAGTTTTTTCACTTTTACCCTTCCAATTTTCTTCCCCATCCCACCAGGGAGGAGTGAGCAACTGGCTCTGTGGAGCTTAGTTACTGGCTGGGGTTTAAACATGACATCATGTATAACTAGCCTTTTACATCTGAAATCCATAAAACATTCACTATCAAGAAAAATACTTCTTCAATTTTTCAACTTGAGCTCACAAAAATTATCTAGATTTGGGAGGGAATATTTTTTTAAAAAATAAAAGCCTAATGCCCTTCAATTCTATTAGATTCAATACCTCTTACGGTATCTAGTGTAAACTCAGTAAATCAGCAAGACCAGTGTAATTCGTCCATGGGCCACTTTAGACATAACCTTTTTTTTTTTTTTTTAAAAAAAAAAAAAAGTGTTAAACCAACAGGGAAACTGATTTTTGTTTAGATTTATTTTTTCATGGTATTTAAATCATCATTGGTCCTTTCCAACACTAACTATTATATGATTCTATGATATNTCAATTGACACTTTAAAATTACCTTTTTTTTTTTTTTTTTAAAAAAAAAAAAAAGTGTTAAACCAACAGGGAAACTGATTTTTGTTTAGATTTATTTTTTCATGGTATTTAAATCATCATTGGTCCTTTCCAACACTAACTATTATATGATTCTATGATATAAAGGAAAGTAAAATAAAACAGCGTGTCATTTATTTAAAGGGAAAACACAGTTCTCAGGATGATGAGAGAACTATCAAGAATATGGGGGCGATAATAATTTAAAAATGATTATCCAGATAAAATAGAGTGAGGTGAGGGGAAAAACAGAGACTGACAAAAAATGAAAAATTACTTCAAACAGGATATTATCTCCTCCCTAAGCAGCTCTAATGAAGGTATATTCTATTTATTGCAAATTTTGTTCTCCAGTGATAGCAATACCAGGTTTACATCTGAATACAGCTTCACATTGAAACAGGGAAAATAATTTTTGAATCCTGAAATGAATTTTACCTTAACATGCTAACATTAATAAATACTAAATGTCATTGCTTTTTAACATATTAAAACCTAGTTGAACAATCACTCCTTGTCAATACAAGCATGAAGCCTGAGCAACAGCAATTTGTCAAATTGTGCATAAAATAACAGGTCAAAGTAATTGAAAGTACATACAAGCACTGCATCCAGCACAGCCTTTCCAAATCACCTCTATTTTCTCACTGATCCATGTGATTCAGGTTATGAATTTTAGCATAAAGTAGCCATCCAACTCCAATTTATGTATAGCAGCAGAAAAGCGATAAATTTGAAAACAGGTTCTAAAATTACCCATCTTTAAAGTGCATTAAAGTCAGTTTTTGAAGAGCACTTCACAGAATCATAGAATGCACACATGCACATCTATTCTATTGATCACTGTAAAATTAAGCTAAAGCTCACAAAAGAGAAAAAAAAATAGCTGTGTAATTATTCTTTTGAGCTTTTAAGAGTGAAAATACCTGTTACCCTCCCATTGTGTTTAGTAAACACCTCCTCTTATAGGTCTTTCTTCCTTCTGCTTTTATTTTCCACAGGTGGTCTATGATACAACTTTCTTGTTTTGTTTTCAAAGCTAGCACATTCTGCCCACATCATTTTCCAGATATTTCTGCAAGTCAAAGTAATTCAGCTACTAACCTGGGTAGTATACACATCAACATTTAACCTTATTTCATCTACCTATATCCAGTAAGACCTAATGTGGACACCTTATTATCAGACCTCAAATTCCTTTTTTGTTTTTCTAATTAGTATCCAGATTAGCTCAAGATTTCTGATTATCTCAAACATTGCAGATGTCTTCTAGCATTTAATATTCCTGCCTCCTTAAATATCTTGATTTGCTACTTCAGTTTCTGAAAACTCCTCTGTTCACAGACTGCTAATCCAACCTCACAATAGCAACAGTGACAAACAGGAGACACATATACAGATATTGTAATGCCAACTTAATAACCCAGAAAACACATTCCTGTTTCATAAACCCACAGTACTAAACATTGGTAAATGTAAACATAAAACACAAAATCTATTTCAAAATTATGAAGTTGTCTCTAACTTGTTTATTATTTTTAAGTTATCAAGCAGGATTAGTAACATGCTGAGAAACAGTAAGAACTGAATACCAGAGACTGATTCTTCCCATTGAGGATAAGTTTCCCTTCTATAAATCTTATTTGGCTTTAGACTTTACTAAAAATAATGTGGCATGAATTTTTTATGAAACTAAGAGCTCAATTTAAGATTTTTTTTAATTCTGACATAGTAATAAATAATTATGGTACCAATGAACTGCATTTGTCATTCAAATCCACAAGAAAAATGAAGTCTTTCATGGAGTGAGCAGTAACAGAATAATAACTTAAGAAAGGTTGGCCATCAATGATATCCACAGATGTGAGATGCTGAGAATAACTATATTTCTAGCTTTAGTGTTTATTATTCACTGCAATATTAGTAAATGCTGTTCAAAACAGAAAATCAGTAAGATATTTACTCAATATGAATGCAATTCAAACCAAAAGGCTTAAAGAACTCAAAGCAAGTATTTTTCACAACTTTCAACCAAAGTAACTACTTCACCTTCTAGGAATTAATTCAGAACTAAGTCCTGTTGTACAGTTTTCAGCAGTACACCACCTGCTAGTTTAGGAGACAGGATGAGCATGCACCTGGTGTTAGCAACTGATAAGCTTCTAAAAAATTTACAAAAAGATAAACAATTAGGGCATTTCCTGAAAATTATTACAGAGAATACCCAGAACACAAACTAAAACACAAAATATTTCTTCCTTAAAAATACATTGTTTACACTGGGCATTGCATTAATACCAAACCCTCATGTTTTGTTTATAAATGCTTGATTTCTCATTAAGCTGCCTGAATAGGAAATATTATTTTTTGCAGAAGTTCTTGCAGTGACATGCAGTCTCGTGTTAACTACTTTGGTATCTACCACAACCAGACATAGACATATCCAGTGGGGTTAAGTGCTCCCTCAGCAAACTTGCCAATGACACCAAGCTGTGCTGTTTGGTTGATAACGCTGGCAGGAAGGGATGCCATCCAGAGGGTCCTTGACAGGCTCTAGAGGTGAGCCTTTGGGAACCCCATGAAGTTCAACAATATAAAGTGCAAGCTCCTACACCTGGGTTGGGGCAATCCCAGGCACAAGTACAGGCTGAGAGTGGATTGAGAACAGCCCTGAGGAGAAGACCCGGGGGTGTTGACTGAGAAGAAGCTCAAATGACATAGTGGTATGTGCCTGCAGTGAAGAAACCAACCATGTCCTGGGCTGCATCAAAAGGAGCGTGATCAACAAGTTGAGGGGGATGATTCTTCCCTTCTACTCTGCTCTTCTGAGACCCCACCTGCAGTACTGTGTTTAGCTCGGAGGCTCCCAACACAAGAGGGACGTGGACCTGCTGGAGCAAGTAGAGAGGACGCCACAAAGATTCTGTGAGGACTGGAGCTCCTCTGCTATGAAAACAGGCCGAGAGAGGTCGGGTTGTTCAGACTGGAGAAAAGGCTCAGGGGAGACCTTAGAGCAGCTTCCAGTACCTAAAGGGCCTAAAAAGAAAACTGGAGAGAGACTTTTTACAAGGTCATGTAGGACAGGACCTGGGGGAATGGCTTTAA
This sequence comes from Agapornis roseicollis, assembly GCA_002631895.1. NCBI lineage: Eukaryota > Metazoa > Chordata > Aves > Psittaciformes > Psittacidae > Agapornis > Agapornis roseicollis. The sequence continues at coordinate 61,474 of NDXB01006398.1, read as the reverse complement.
AATGACAGAGGGGATATTCAGATGAAATATGTGGAAGAAAGTCTTCACTATGAGAGTGGTGAGACACTGGAATAGGCTGTCCAAGGAAGTTCAGGATTCCTCATCCTGGCAGTGTTTGAAGTCAGGTTGGATGGACCTTTGAGCAACCTGGTCTAGTAGGAGTTGTCCCTGGGGTTAGACCTAGATGATCTTTAAGGTCACTTCTTACCTGAACCATTCTACAATAACAGGTCTGGCACTGCTAAGAAAAGTCACCAAAAATCTCAGCTTTTTCAGGCAGTCTTAAATTTGACAGACTATAGGGCAGAGAGATAAGAAGGTGCACCAAAACACCTCAGAATAAACTCATGTGGAAAACCAGCTACAAATCTGTACTAGTTTTGGATTTTTGTTCTGTTTTTTCCTGGGTATTTTTTTTTTGGTTTGTTGGTTTTGTGGAGTATTTTTCCGTTTGGTTTGGGGTTTGGTTTTTTTGGGTTGAAATTTGTTACCATCTTGTTATTTTTATACATTTTTAAGAATATGCTACACTTTAGTCACTGCTTATTCAATAATTAATTTGCAAACCTGTAAACTGCGTATTATGAAGGAAAATGATAAAAACGTTTGAAGAAAACTATTTAGTCCATTATCACCTTTTGCTGTTTTCTATACCCTTAAGATGTTCAATTTGAGGGTAGACTGTATTTAGAAGACTTTTAGGAAAGACTTCTGAAATTCTTTATACAGCCCACAAAAAAACCCTAAGATAGCAGCAGCAGCAATTAATTACTTATGACTACAGTCAGTTTTCTGCAGCAGTTTAGCTGCATTTAGTGACATAAACCCTTGGCATCACTTGGTACATTTTCCCTTGTAAACAAGCTTTATAGGTCTTAGGGGGAATGATAATTTGTTTCTGACCAGACCATACTAACAATCAGGTGCTTGTGAACAAGGAAAGCTTAGAGCGCATCCTGTCATCAATGCTATGATGTGACATACAATAAGGAAGTTGTGACCCTATATGTAACACTCTAAATGATGCAGACTGATACACACAGACCAAAGCTAGATTTTTCACTCTTGTCATTAAAAGTGCACTGTTATCTGGCAGGAAAACTAAACAAATCCAAGGCCAAACATGGATGACAAATGCAAGATCATAATTTAAAGAGCACCTTCTAATACTAGTAGTTTATTAGATGTGTGGGTGAGCACATCTTTGACTAGAGGAATAAAAAAAAAAAAAAATTAAAAAAAAAG
>NDXB01006398.1:28170-47453 GCA_002631895.1 Agapornis roseicollis | reverse complement strand
TATGAGAAGAAAACCCCCAGGCAGCTCAAGGGGGAACAGAATCAATGACTGAGGATTTAATGCTCCAAGTTCTGAGAATGCAAGTGGCTGGAATTATAAAAGTGTTACAAAGAAGTTGTTTATGATGCTAAGAGACCCCAACTTGGAACAACAAAGGCAATTGTCCAGGATACTATAGGCAAGTGGATTTAACAGAATTGCCACAGCATAATGAGCTCAGGTGTATGTATATATATATATATATGTACTAATAGATACCTTTTCTGGTTAGCTGGAGGCTTTCTATTGTTGCAAAAATATGGTTCATGAAGTAGTAAACTGAAATCAAATAATACCCCAGTATGGTGTACCAGCAAGACTGTCCTCTGCTAGAGGTCCGCACTTCATTGCGTAAGTAGTTAGAAAGGTGGGAGAGTGTTTGGAAATCAAGTGGGATCTGTATACCCTATACAGACTTCAGGCTAGTGGAGAAGTGGAATGTATGAATCAGACACTCCAGTTACAATTAAAATACGTCAGGAAACTTCTTTAACTTGGTTACAAGACTGACCAATTGCTCTGTCAAAGAAACAAATACAGCCAGGAAGGAATCATGTGGGTCCATATAAACTGATGCACGGGCAGCCATACCAACTGTCTTTTGCTCCTGGTGGTATGTCTTTGCAAGGGAAACAAGATTTTAGATAATACCTGCTGGCACCAGGTAAAACTTAGCTCTGGTAATATACTGCACATTACCTCAACTGTAGTTGGAAAACTCAACTCCAGATTAAGCAAACCTGGACTGGCTATTGGAATGCTCCAGAAGGGAAAGGGTGGTATTGATTGTGTAATAATACTGCTAGAAAGGACCTTTCCTGAGGGTGGACTTAACATGCCTGCTGAGTGTTGTACTCCCAGATGCTATACAAACATTACTGATTGAGGTATCCAGCCTATCCCAGGGAACATTGCAGAATGTATGGCTCTTGGCACATACATAGACCAGAGTGGCAGAATACCCACAGATCTAGTAGAAAACTAGAAGCAAAGATCTTACATCAGGCTGTTAGAGATTATACTAACTGGGGATTTGCAGAATTATGGCATGGACTTACTTCTTAGCTACCAAATTGGATATTGTTAAACTTGTGGGAGATCATTATAGTAGTAATTTGTGTCTGCGTCCCTTCATGTATCATGATTCAATTTTGTAGTTGCTGGTCACAGCAGTGTGTTAGAATCAAATATGAGTAAAGGGTATAGAATGAGACAGAATATATTTACATCCTGGAAGTCTCAAAGGACAGAAATGTAGGCTTAAATTTTAAACTAACAACAGTGTATGTGCCTTTAACAGAATAGAACAGACCAAACTTTTCTAACTTACTAATACACAGAGAGAAAGCAATGTTCAGCTAACAGGGGAAGGAACATCACAGGACAGATAACAACTAAGGAGACAGTAAATAAGACCAAGGATGCCAGACTTCAAGGTAGCAGAGTGGCACCGTGTATGGAGTGAGACTGGAACAGAACAGGAGCAAGGACACATCAGCTGCTAACTCAGCACTAGGACCTTCTGAGAGTGCATAAGCACTGAGGTCATTCAGTAAACAGAGAGGAAGAATACCAGTGATCACTAGAGACCCTCCCTCAGCATAAAGCACATTTGTAATTAGAATATAAATATTATAATTAGTTCATGGAAACACGGTAAATATGCATGAGTATGTAAAATATATAGTTGCTGCCAGCAACAAATGGGTGCACTCACCTCTGCAAAACGATCTGCATGCATGCCCAGCACTGCAACTAAGAGTGCTGCATTCTAGAACTCCAAATTGAGTCTTAGTTTCTCTGACTAATTTTTACAGTAACACTTTGCTTAGGTTCTACCATCTCTCTGCAGGTGATCAAAGAAGCACAAGTGCTCCAAGATGTGCTGTTCTCAGTACCCTGCTCTGGTTCACAGTTTTTACATTCTTTACCCTTCACTTCTCAGTCTTTTTTTTTTCCCCACTATGAGATGTTCCCTCAAGTAATTTTTTTGCCCCATGTTCTTCAGGCTTTCTTTTGCACAGCTGTTTGGGCTTTCCCCTTGTAAGCAGATGGAGTGGAAAAGAGGCTGTGAGAATAGTATAATACCACTTGAAGTTCGTGTGGGAATTTTTTTTTTAGTACTCTGAAAAACCTATCTCTATTTAAGCAGTTGTTGCCACTACAGTAGTAACTTACACCAAAAACAAAGACTGAACAAAATGTCACAGTACAAACATATGTACTCTAGACAAAAGAATGTGATAGAGAGCACATATGTCCAACATTCAATACAGACGGGAAAAGCTTGGCTCTAGACCTATAAGGTTCTAGTGGTCACACAGAAATGCAAGAAAAAAAATGTGAATCTTGATCATTATCACCTAAACAGTTTTTAGTAGCACACAAAGTCATAGAATGGTTTGGGTTGGAAGAGACCTTGAAGGTCATATAGTTTCAGTTCCCCTGCCATAAGCAGGGATACCTTCCACTAGATCCAGTTGCTCAAAGCCTCACCCAGCCTGGCGTGGACACTGCCAGGGATGAGGCAGCCACAACTTCCCTGGGCAATCTGTGCCAGTGCCTCACCACCTTCATTGTGAATAATTTCTTCCTAATGTCCCATCTAAGTCTATCCTCTTTCAACCTGAAGCTATTCCCCTTGTCCTATCCCTACACTCCCTTGTGAAGAATCCCTCTTCAGATTTCCTGTAGGCTGCTTTTAGGTACTAAAAGGCTGCTATAAGGGGACCCCAGAGCCTTCTCTTCTCCAGGCTGAACAAGCCCAGCTCTCTCAGCCTATCTTCATTGCAGAGGTGATCCTGATCCACCCTTCTGAGCATCTTAGTGGCTTCCTCTGAACTTCCTCAAGCAGGTCCACATCCCTCCTGTGCTAGAGGCCCCAGAACTGAATGCAGTACTACAGGTGGGATCTCATGAGAGTGGATTAAAGCGGGAGAATCACTAGACTTATTACATATCTTCCCAGTTTTCAGATGTGCAGTTAAAAAAAATTGAACTGTATTATTGTTTTTTCTTATTGTTATTGAACACTGATAAGAAAAACTATGTTAAAAAATAGCAGATACTACTATTGTTTGTATCAGCAAAGGGATCAATACTGGTCAAAGGGATACAAACAAAACTCAGATTTGGATGGCTAGATACAGCAATTAGATAATTATGTTTGTACATTTTTATTAGGAACACTGAAAATGAACCTGGATTATTAACACATAAGTATGATTCTGACTTTAGGGTTGAATAATTTCTTAATGTTATGTTTTTGCCTGAATAATTAAATTTGTTTCTGAATATTGAACCAATAAGAAAACTGAATTTTAAATAACCTTGAAACTCATTAATCAGATTGATTTTGCCCTTTTACTTTGTAATTAGAGGTGCAAATGTATTTGTGTTATACTGTGGTACTCTTCTCCACTCTGAAATTCAATTACAAATGGACAACTTTGATTAGCTTTCTACAATTTTGATGAGTCCACCGATAGCCAAAGATTAAATTTAGATACTTTGACCCAAACACAATTCTTATTTTGCACTTCAATGCTTTTACGATTTTCTGTAAACACCATTATCTTCACAATGCAGTGATCAGTCATCTGGCTGTTTAAGTGTGCTGCTGTCAGGCTGTAGAACAAGCTAATTTCATAAAGATTTAAGCCCTCACTAACCACCTTTCTCTAGTAATCTAGAAAATAATCAAGTGGGAAAGACATCAGGGACTCTTAGTCTAAAATCATCTACACAAAGAGGACTCAAACTACCTTAGGACTCATTACTTAAGGACAACACAGGAATCACAAGTAATGAAAGCACTGAAGAGGAACAGTGTGTTAGATAATTATCTTTTAGAGTGCTCTGTTTAAGGTTATACTAACCTTCTTTTGGGTAAAGTAACATTCTTAAAAAATATATGTGTGTGTATAAGCACTCTATATACACATGCACACACTTTAAATATGCAGTTTAAAACACCACTGATTCTAAGTGTCAATGTGTGCTAAATGAACTGTTTACTTCCACATGTTTTGCATTCACCGTACTTTAAAATATTACTCTAAGTTAAAAAACCAAACAAAAAACAGTAGCAAAATTAACAGAGCTGAGTATATGGCATTATTTTTTAATATACCTTCAAAACTTGAACTTGACCTTCAGTAGTTATGTCCTTCAAAAGGCTACAAAATGACTGGCATAAGACTGAAGCATACATCTGAAATTAATCGAAAAAGAAGGTATCATGCAACCATGTTTCATATTTATATATACACATATATATATATAATTTTTCAAAACCCAACAGATCAGGGACTAAATATATCCAAAGACACAGTTTTTCTTCAAAGATCGTATTTACTAAAATGCTCTTCTTTCCTGAACTAATTAAAATCTAACATAAGCATTTTGTTGGTTTTCAACATTGCAAGGTTTTTCTTAAATACCAATCCCAATGAAATTTCTAATGAAGTGGGAACAAGGCATAATGTCTCTAGTTCCGTTCCTGCTAGAATTTATGATGATCACTTTAATTTGACAAGAGTAACTATTACTGCTCCACACAGGACCTTTTCAGGTACCAAAGTACTAAATCAATTGGCAAAACATTAATTAAAAATAACAACCTTTCTAAAATTGATTTGAGTGTCCACCATGTGCCATAAAGATCTAACATTGGAACAATACGCTTGCATACACGTAAGAGTATCAATGTTTGTGTGCATGATGTTTTCCAACATGAGAGAAAAAACAGTTTGCCAGTACAGAACTAAGATGCTAATATGAATCTTTATATAACTGTAACATACCTGTAAAAATTCTGATGATGATAAGAAAATATAAGCATTGATGATCTTAAAGCAATTTTTGAGGTTTTCTGAACTCAGCTCTGGAAAAAAAGAAATCACAATTCAGGAGCTCATCACCACACTGAAGTACAACTAAAACAATTCACTTCTTGAAGTCTTTGTCCTCACACAGCTTTTAAGTGTCAGATGCCTACAAACAGAAAAAAGTTATCTTCGATTCAGTACTATTTAGGTTCATTCTCCCTGCCAGCCACAATAACAAAAGAAGGATGGTAACAGCTCTCATGTTCTCAAATGGAAGTACAAGAAATCCTATGACCAATGCTCAAAAAAAAAAAAAATTTTGGATATGACAGTGGGCTAAGAGGATATTAAAGACAGAACAAATGAAACACACACTAAAGAGAGCTGCAGTTACTGATAAATGATCTCTCTCACATTTGAATCAGTAAATACTGAGTAGAAAGAGTGAAATAAAGATTGCAGTTCTGCTCTTCTGACCCAGGTGACATATCAAACAGCACTGAGCTTTTGGACAAACACGCTGAACTTTAGGCCATACCTTGAGTATTTCAGTAAGGAAAGCATAACTATTTAAGAGACAGGAGATGGTGTACAACAGCAGTTCAAAGAGAAAAAAAGACATATCTTTAGGCAGTACTGTAAGACTGTTAAAAAAAAAAAAATCACCCAGAACATCTGTAAACACAATTCACAGCTAAATAAAAGGTTTCAAATTTTCACATGGTGGTTGATACTAGTGCAGAAAGCCAACAGCCCTTATTGATGACAACAAGAGAAGACAAAAAAAAACTTCGAAAGGGCTTGCTAAATTTTCTTAAAGCCAGTTTGGGAGACAGACTATTCTTAGCAAGGTAAGTGGACTTCTCCCCCCTACCACCACCTTTTATCAATATTCCAGTAAAATCACCATGGAGAGCTATGAGGAAACTACTTTTATATAAGCTTTAAATAAAATTCCTTACCAGATTAAACTAACACCAGCAGCTGGCTGAGAACTGGTATATCATCCATAGCTTACATGAACACAGCCTGTTTGGAAATTTGGCTAACACCTAGTGACACTTACGTAGAAAAACTTCCACATAAAGCGTCACATGACAGAACCTATGTCTTTTTTTGGAAAGCATTGTAATGTTTTCTATTACAATATCTGAAAAGTTCTGGGAAGTTTCAGCAGTTTCTCTTCTTTCTCCTCCCATCAGAAAGAAAACTAATACTCCTGCTATACGACATGGCCATTGGACAGCTTTGAAAGCATTGAGTACTTTCATATCTCGGTGCTTGGACAGGACATGTCTTCTCATCATGTATTTTGAATATTTACATATCTTGACTCCAAAAGAGATTATTTTTCACCTACCCATCCAATCTCTTCATCAAAAAATTCCAACACTTCTCTAGATTAGCTTTAGTAGTAGTATTATACATTTCTTGAAATTACTGCATTCTCTCCAGAGGTATTCGCCTTTGTTTGGTTTTAAGTTTCAGACACTGATGCAGTAGACAAATTGTAAATACATGGTCACATAAACATGAAGTGCTTTCCATTCTGTGATTCTGTAATAACCACTACAAAGGTGAAAGTGTGAGTAGCAAAACTGCAAGAAGTTATTTCAAGCCAGAAGAAGAAATCAGGTGAGATACATATGGAACTGTACTACTTGCTCTAGCAGCACCACACAACAAATTTGATTTTTCAGAACAAGGAACATTCTCTTGATATTTTTTTTCCAAAGGAAAGCATCACTCTTCTGCAAGGTTCATTCATAAAACAAGGAAATTGTCACAAGTGTAGAGCAGTCCTGAATATCTCCACCTTTTGTTAGAAGGGTATGCCAAGGTTTTTCATTCATAGACATCTCTACCCTGGAAAGTATCACATGAAGACTGGGGAGGACTGGGTGGGGAGAAAATAGCAGTAGGAAATGTAAACAAGTCACAAATATGGAGTACTTCTGAATTTAACTCAAGCAGATCAGCAATGTGACAGAACTATGAAAATCACAACCATTCCAATGGTGCAAGCTTCCTGTAGGAGACACTATCTACTACTAACACAGAACAAAAAGGAAGAAGGGTATGCATGTAGGTATGAATGAAGACAAATAGTATTTGGCAGCTACAGAACCTATCTCTTGGTAGAGAACACGACTTTCCAGAGCAGTTTTGTCATTAGAAATCTAGTATACGCAGAGAAATAACAGAAGGCATCATCTTCGTGCATCTACCCACCATGATGTAACTTTCTATTGACCTATAGAGTTTAAGGCACTGAAAAAAATTAGTTAAAAAGCCAACTTCTAAAGTTTTATGCACACATTCCTTTAAAAAAATGAATCAATTTGCTATATTAGCTTCAGAACCTACAAAAGCACAGCTGAAGATTTAATTAAACAAAACTATGTTTAGATAATAAAATTAAACTACGAAATTTTTATGCTCCCTTTAATTGCAAAACAAAAGCATCCCATATATCAATATTTCCTAAGCACCAAGTCTTAATTCTCATTAATAAGTTTCTATATTGTCAACAACTCAGAAAAAACTAGTGCTTTTAATTTTAGTGCTGATTGACCAATACACTTACAGACATACTTAGGTAATTATTAATAATGGAAAAAGCTAATACTGAAATCTTTGCTCTGGTTCCATATAATCAATATCACTAAAAGTCAGCAAATTTGGTGTTAAATTTCAGGGATTTCTTTAAAAAAATAAAAAAAAAAAAAAGAAACACCTCTGAAATTATAAACTTAAGTTTTTCTTATCTTTTGAGTATAAAGAAGCTTCAACTTATTAAAAAATATCTAGGCTAAATAGATAATAAATAATAAAGATGTTGTTAAAGTCAAATGATAAAAAGCTGTAATAGTTACAATTTTGCAAGTTCCCTTAGCTCTTGTAACCACAGCAGCAATACTCAATGTGAACAACATGAAGCAGCATGAACAACAAGATAAGCGGTAGAAAAAACACAAACAAATTTTATTTGTAATAGACGTACCAAGAAGGGCAGACATGTTCTGAAATATTCTCAGGAGCTCAGGTGTAAGACATGGACTATTCTCCAATGTCACTAACCTAAGAAGAGATTAAACAAAACATTTAAATCACCTATCAGTAACACTGAGCTATCGTTTTGACAGAAGTAAAACACTAACTCTTAGTAATCACAGATATGAACCTTAAATAATGTGTAACAATTACTCCAAACATGTTTCAAATGAACACTTGTTTTGTGCTCATTCATCAAATATCTTCAGATCTTCAGATAACTTCTACATTTTATCCTTGTAAACTCACCAACTCCTACAGCAACCAGCTTTGAGAATCACTGGGCCATTGTGCTCTCAAAATGAAGCACATCAAGCTTAGTTTAGCAAGCACATTTTAGTGAGTCTAGACTTTTTGTCTTGCTGTTCATTATTGCAACAGAACAGTATCTTCACCATTAACTGCCTGAAAATGGGCTAGCCTACTCAGTTATTTTTTATTGTTTTATTAAATTCCTAATCACATCTCTTCTGAGACTAGGTATGATATAGATGATGTCAAGGTAAAATAACAACAACAAATTCCTAATACAGTCAAAGCTTTTTTTATTTTTTTTATTTCTAAGAATACAAATATGCCTTTTTAAAATAAGAAACTGATAAGGAACATTCTTACCATAACTCTAAACCATCTTCCAGAAGATAGACATGTGGAGGCTGAGTAACATCAGTACTTAGCTGAATAACTGGAAGTAGAAAAGGATAGAGATTTTTGCTGTCTGCTCCAAGTCCCTGTGAAGTAAATAAAAAACGTAAAATACATCAAAAACCTCAAATAAAGCATTTAAAAAGTAGCACTGAAAAGACCTGTGCTGCTGCATACTGTAAGCATTCATTCAAGGAATCACAGGTTGAACTTCCGTCCATTTCATACAACAGTCTGGTACTCCTGCTCTTACACTAACAGTATGTCTTGAGAAAATTGTAAATTTTTTTAAAACAAACATTCCCCAACCTCTCTCTTTGAGCAAAGTCACAGCTAAATGACTAGACGCAGAATAAAATACTTTAAAGATCAATAAAATAATTATTCCTTGGACCTTACAATATAATAAATCATTTGACATACTCAAAGAACCAGGAGGAGAATTTGTTTTCACTGCTACTAAACAGTTCATAGACTGATGACAGTGATTTATAGATCCAAGTGCTATATATGAGGATGTCTTCCCAAGAATGAAAAGAATTCTTTTCAGAAATTATTCAATAAGAAAACCTAGTTTAAAAAAACAAAACAAAACAAAACTATTATCAAAGCTAATAATAAATTAAAAGTAGTCATTATTTTATTATGACCTTTTAAGTGAACTGAGGCTAGTTGAATGCTCCTTTTTTTATGGTTACTATATTTGGAAACCGTTAAGTTTAAAATTATTTGCTGTTTTTAAGTTAAGGTTTATTTGAGGAATTGTTTACTTAAACAGCCTTGTCTTACAAGAAAAAGAATCTTTCATAGTTTGTCTGATCATTTTGTGTCCAGCTACACTTCTGGACTCCACAGAGGCCAGTAACAAAAGTTCCACATTTTGTTCATTGTGAAAATATATTTTCTTTTTGTTTGAACTAACTCAGCTTCTAAAAGAACACTAATTATTCCTATAGCTGTAATGTCTACTCATTTTCCTTCCATGTTTTCTCCACTGTTAAACTCTGAAATACTATCCTGTGTTTCACAGAATGGTTTGAGTTGGAAGTGACCTTAAAAATCATCTAGTCCCAGCCCCCTTGCCATGAGCAGGAGTACCTTCCACTGGACCAGGTTATTCGGAGACCCATGCAACTTAGCCTTGAACACTGCCAGGAACAGGGCCATTCACAACTTCCCTATGCAACCTGTGCCAGTGCCTCACCACCCTCACAGTGAAGAATTTCTTACTCATGTCCAATCTAAATCTACCCTCTTTCAGCTTGAAGGTATTCCCCATCATCTTGTCACTAGATGCCCTTGTAAGATACCCTGCTCCAGATGTTCTGCAAGCCCCCTTTAGGTACTGGAAGGCTGCTATGAGGTCTCCCTAGAGCCTTCTCTTCTTCATGCTGAACAAGCCCAGCTCTATCAGCCTGTCAACATCTACACATCTATTAAATGTATCTAGGGATGGTGACTCAAACGCTTTCCTAGGCAGCCTGTCCCAATGCTTGACAAATATTTTGGTGAAGAAATCTTTCCCAATATCCAATCTAAAACTCCCCTGTTCCAACTCAAAATTATCTTCTCTCATCCTATCGCTTGTTCCTTGGGAGAACTGATCCCCGCCTCACTACAGTCTCCTTTCAGGTAGTTGTAAAGAGCAATCATGTCCCCACTTTGTATCCTTCTCTCCAGGCTGTAGAACCACAGTTCCCTCAGCTATTTCTCACAAGACTTATACTCCAGATCCTTCACCAGCTTTATTGCTCTTCTTTGCACACGCTCCAGCACCTCAATGCTTGCTAAAAACTGAACACAGAATTCAAGGTGCAGCCCCACCAGCACCCAGTACACAGGTATGATCACTTCCCTTAGCCTTGCTGGACACATTATTGCTGATATAGGCCAGGATGCTGTTGGCCTTCTTGGCTGCCTGGTTCACAAGCTGGCTCATGTTCAGCTGGCTGTCAGACAACACCCCCAGGTCTTTTTCCATTGGGCAGCTTTCCAGCCACTCTTCCTCAATCCTGTTGCATTGCACAGGTTGTTGTGACCCAACTGCAGAACCTGGCACTGAGCCTCATTGAACCTCATATACTTGTCCACAGCCCACCAGAAGAGTACATCCATCCAAGCCAGTTTTGAGAAATGTAAAACACTAACTAAACAATCTTAACTAAATACACAACTGTGGGCAACTGAAACCTAATGTTGATAAATGCAAGCAATATATTTTGGAAAGGAAAAGTTTCCTACAACAGACAAAAAAAAAAGTATCTACAAAAGCTTACAGAAAAACAGTGGTCTGAGAATCACTATGTTCACTTACTGTACTTGGAAGCCACAGTCACAAAGATGAGGTGACAGTCCCTGCCTCAAAGACCTTTTAATAGTCCTGACCATTCAGTTTTCACGTGGACATGAAAAAGCAGATATTCAAGTATAGCTAAATGAAAACCATGAGTCCAGATAATTCTCAAAGTAAAAAAAAAAATCAAAAACTGAAATACAAATAACAGGATGTGACACAATCCAATGCTTAACAAAGCAAGCAGTTCAGAGCTGCTAGAATCTCTGTTTTGTATAACGTGAACAAAGCAGAAGAGAACAGCAGAGAAGCCAGGAATTTAAGAAGGGATAAAATATTTTTTATCTCATATGCTTCTATGAAAAAGTTGCAGATATTGCAAATGGTCATAAAAGCTACTAGAGGTCATGCAGGAGGAAGGTAGTGGTAAAAATGGTAACAATAAAAGGCTTAGAATGACATATAAACAAAATGAACCATGATGAGTCAATGCCAACACCACCCTTGTAGGACTTTAAACCGAACAGTTATGAGTTAAACAAAAAACAGTGAAGCTTGTTGTGGTGGCCCATATCTTAGCCTATGATTTTTAAATGGCTCATCTTCACAAGAAGTTTACAACCAAAGTAGAAAACTCAATGCACTTGGGAGCTGAATGGAAAGCAATGGGGAAACAGATATGCCTATACTGCAGATTCAAGTCTAGACCATACACAGTGACTGCAAGAGACAGGCACTCCTAATGCCAGCTGGGAAACAGGAAGCCAGAACAAGATTTTTCACCAAAAGTCACTAAAGGTAGCTCGCTTACAAGATTAAAGAACAAAAACCTCCTAGAACACAAGCAAATCTGTGTAAAGAACTGCTTTACTTAACAAACCACATGCAAAAAAAAAAAAAAAAAGTTCTTAGTATTGGCCACCTTTACTTCCATTATTAGAGAACCATGTCTTGTACAGTCATGTAAGGCTGAAAAGCATTTAGAAATAGCCTTTAAAACTAAATTATACCTGAATTTTACCTATACATATATACACACACACAGAGGACATGTACACATGTCTGAGAGAGAACTTTGGGAGACACTGACCCCATTTATGTGATTCTGACCCCTTACCTGGACAAGATGGATTAGGGTGGTTAGAATGGCACATCGCAGCATATTGTGCTCCTCACTCTGTTTCCAAAGGAGTGGTAAATACTGAACCAAGCATCCTACATATGGTTGTATCTGAAGTTCAGAACACAAATTTGTTTCTTAATCTGTGAACAAGGCCCTTAATTTATCCCAAGCAAAAATTTCTGAAATATTTAAGAGCTTTTGTCACAGTACAAATACAGTTTGCTTTAATTTACTCCTTTTTCCCTTCCTAAAACACTGTATTCCACACTCTGTGACTAAAGGAACTTCTGATTGCACAGTAGTTTGAAAAGAGCATACTACTTACAGTAACATTTGTGGATGGCAATCTATTTACTTAAGTAGTAAATAGAGAACACAACCTCTGAAGTTATCCATCTTTTGAGCAAGGGCTGGACTACATAACCTGCAGGGGTTGGTCCCAAACTATTTTTTTATTATGATGCTCTACAATACTGAAAGGTTATCCTATTTATCTTCTAAAGTATTAATTAGAGATTAACTCAAAGGCTCTTTCTCAAATATTTTTTTAATGCTCCTTATCTAATTGATCTAAAATCCAGGGAAATCTACTGTCACATTGACTTTTCCTGCAAGGGACAATTAGGAAAGTTCAATTTGGCTCTCAGACAAGATTACTGGTGGAAAAAGGAGATAAGCTCAACACCATGCATTATCTCTGTCCTTAATACAGTAATAATGAAAGAAAAGCAAAAGAAAAAAAAAATAGAGACAAAAGCAGCCAACAATTCATTTTTTAATTCTGCAAAAACATCCTCAATTTCTTTATATATAAGCTGAAGAATATACTTTAAGAAGGAAGTACTGACAAATTCATAATGTGAACTCGAAACTTTTAATGCAGTTAAGGAGAGTGCTATATAGAAAACTGTGATAGCTATCAGATAACAGATTACAAATTCAACTGCACAGTCTCTAGGACAGCAAAGCATTTTGTCTCCCAAAATGCCTCTTTTAATATGTAAAATCTAATAAAATACTAGTTCAGATATAAGATGAGACAATTAGAATAAATTACTACAGAAAAAATAAAATTGCAGGAAATGTAATAAGCATTTAAAATCTTTCTGTATTCTAAAACATGTCAATACAAAAAAAAATACAGTACATTAAGGAGTAACCGAGCAAGAAAATCTTACACAAAAGATAAATGAGAACTGAAAGTGAAAAGAGAATCAAATAATGCAAACAATGCAGCCATCTACCATAACAATAACCAGTCTGTTAACTGATGTTATTTTACTACTATTTTTGTATAAGCCAAAACCACCAAGTCCTTCCCTGTGTTGTCCGTACAAAGCCATCACTGAAATCTATAAAAAAAATACCTGTATATTGACTCTTTCAATCACACAAGACAGAACATGAAGAACATGCATTTTGGTGTCGCATTCTGTTACTTCCTGAAGTAGTTTAAAGAGCAGTGTAAACATGGATTCCAGATACTAAAAGCAAAGTAAACAACTACATATTAGACCATCAAAAATAAAATTGTAGACTTACAACTCTAACACAGCTATGAACTCTGAAAGATACTTATGAAGTGTGCAAAATGTTATTAAATATAAAAAAAATTCAAATACATCCTTACATAATAGTTCAAATGTGATCATTTTGAACATACATCACTGCCATGTTTTGATAAGTGTCAACATGACTTCACAGATAAAATACCATAAAGCTGAAGGTCATCGCTCCAGAAGCAGCACTTTGTTAGGTCAAAGCAAGGTACAGTCTTTCAGCTTTTGGATCAGTCAATAAAATTCATATCTTGAACTGTAAACGAAATCTTAAAAAGCTCGCACGTCTACTGTGTAGACACACATTTTTGATTTGTTTATTCTCAACAGAGTTGTAATTAACATGGAAGTCAATCAAATTATAAGAAAAAGCACCTGCTAAGATTGAGTGACCAAAGTAAGAGAAAAAGCACCTGCTAAGTTTGAGTCAAAGTCTTTGCTATATTTACAGCTAACACTTCATTGTTCAATGACATCAGTAATGACCACTGTAAAGAACACATACATAAGAAACCAGTAAAAGTCCGTATTTTTACGGTGCTGTTTTAACCACACACTTGTATTTAATATTTGTGTGAAACAGCAGGTCAGAAAGCAATCTGTGAAACAGCTAAACTGGCAAGTCACACTGGTGTTGAGACATTTCTTAAAGACAGCATTCATATTGTCTTAGCATGAAGAAGCTTACTATCTGGTAACATATAGTACATGCAGTACTGAGCAGAACCCTACGAAGCTGTAATAGTCATAATACTAAAAACTTTGAATTGTCTGTCTGTATATTGCACGTTAGCAACCTTAACAGCAGCAATATGAGTCTTCACATGTTTTGGCCTATGAAGTTAAAAAAAAAACCCAACCAAACCAAACCCTAAAACATAAACACACACTGATTACAAAATGGTGTGGTTTAAAATGAAATTGGAAAACAATTATCTCTCTGCTTATAGGAATATGAAGATATAAATTCTCTCACCGGTAAGAACTGGTCAGTTCTGAACTCAAAGTCATCTACGGGTAAAAAAAAATTAAGGAAAAGTAATACAGATTGCAGATGGATATGAGACTCAAATAAGCAAATATTCAATGGATAAGCAAAATATATGATGTGAAGAATTTTAAATATTTAGTTTCCAGTAACTCTGAATGAAGAGCTAATAAAACATCTTTGTCAATAAAAGGATATTTAACTTCAACGTCGTAGCTGTCTCAATACGGACCTGAAAGACAGAAGTCAGGAAGCATCATGCATACATGCATTTTGATTATCCACATAATGTGTGGCAATATTGAATCAGTTATTATTTTGGCAACTGAATAATTCTATGTGTTCTGTCATCCTCTAAGAAATGTACTTAGTTCAACACAAATATTTTCATCTTTCATTTAGGACCCTTTACATTTTATTTGACATAGCTAAAGTAGTACCACATGGAGAAACTACTCAGGTAAAACCTTCAAGAAAGAATTAAATAAGAAGATATCTAGGCTTTGATGAAAACTCCTGCAATAGAGAAGGAGTTTAGCTTAGGATTGCTGTCATTCAAAAAGCACAGAATCACAAAAACTCAGTAAGTGAGCATGTCCTTCCCTGTTGAATGTTCACTAAACATTAATTGAAAACAGCCACTTAACACAGAAGCAGATCCTGTCTGGATCTGTCTGGATTAAGCTGTCTGGAATCACAGAAATAAGATGACAGTCAATTACTAATATTTTAATAAACTAGCTAGGTTTCTTGATCTATTTTTTGGCTGACAGGTTTCTTTGTTCCTTTGCTTTTATTTTTAAACAATTATGAAAACAGTTTCTCATTTCAACCTCATCCACTGGTAAACTGAAATTGTACCTTAAAACCCCAGAATTGTACTCAACCAGCTTAGCAACAAATGCCAAATATTCTGCTAGCAGATAACTACATTTATGCTTAAGTAATACTGTATGCTGCAGAAACTAGCCACAGAACAACCCTGGTTTATCTACACAGTGTTCATTTTTTGATTAATTATTTATCTTAAGACACTTCACATCTTTCTTCTTGTTAAAAAAACCCAGACTTGATACTGCTATTTTCCCACTGAAGTCATCACCTTAACATGGTAACGGCTCATTTAATGTCTTTGAAGTTCCTGTTCAAAATCTCCGCAATTAAAGACCCTTCAACTTCCTAACAGATTATCTTTTGCAAGACATGACAGACTTTAAGGTGTGATGTTACAAAATTTCCAAACAACTTTACACAGGGTATGGTATTTATGTTTCTTTCATCTGTGTTTACAGAACGAAAGTATAACCCAAAACATTTACTTATTTATACTCACCACTAAGTCCTGGTCTTGAAGTAAATTACAAATTGTCTCATATAACACAGGTCTCAAGTCTGATTTAAATTTTACGGAAATCCACTGCCCAATCAGCCAAATTACTCGTCGGCGTATTGGCTTATATCTTTAAAAAGTAGGAAAAAAAATGGTACTCAATAACTCATTATACCTGCTGTTCTAGAACATTTCAGTGAAAGAGAAATGTAAGAATCACTAGGAAGACATTATTCCCCGAAAGAATTATTAAAATACTTAGTTTGAAAGACCGATTCTGAAACTTTAGCACAAAAATCTCTGAAAATTCTTCACTAGAAGGCTCAGGAAGCACCAACTGAATTGAGAAAAGGATAGCTTTCATTCCATTATGGTTGAATCTTGAAGGTCTCACTAGAGAGAGTTTATTCTGCACACAAAAAACAATAAAAGAAACTAAAAATACATCTTATACACATTACTGCCATCATGGAGTCTACTGCTTTCACCATAGTTTCCAGCTACTTCCTTGACATTCGTTTTATACTTGAAATTTCAGGTCAGATACAATTTAAAAAATGCAAACTTAAGTACTGCATTGGTCATGTCATCAATCTAAAACTATTCTAAGAACTGACATTACCTAATCTTGCAGCACTGCTGCAAGAAGTGCACAAATCAATCAGGTTTAGAGTCAAATGGAAAAAGTAAGAATCAGAACAAGTTGAACTGCCTAACATAATGATTGAGAAAAGCATTCTGTAAAGCTGTTGCTTTTCTCCATTTTATATTTCTGCATTTCTCCAATTATAAAAGATTACCAGGAAGAGTAGTTCAGATTTTAATGGTTAACATGAAGATATAGAAAGTTAAGGAAGAGTAACCCTGTTCACAGAATTTTGCCTAAGGATTATTTTCTCCTGTTATCCTACATGTATTTTTTTCATGGCTACCTTGGAAGCCATCAAGACTACAACTTAAACCAAAGGTACTATGGCTTCTTTACATTTTATTAAGTGTGATTTATTAAACATTCTCATAATTAACAAAGTACGTGTTCAGAGAACATGAAAGTTGTGGAAGTAGCAGGTATACATCAGATTAGTACACTGGACCAGAAAGCTGATGAGGAACAACATTTCAGTGTTGCTTGAGATTTACTAAGTGGCACTGAAGCATGAACAACCCATGCTGAAGCATGACTTATACAAGACACTGCCTTACTAACATACTCTCCTATTTACCCCAGAAGCTGTAACAATATGTTTTGTACTCCGAGAATACTCCTGCCTAATATTTGTCCTTGTGAAAATCAGAATATTAAAAAAATTAAGATTTTTTGAGATTAGCATTAGATAGTTTTCAAGCCACTATCACAAAGTTTTAAATTACATGATACAAGTATATGGTGAGAGCAAGGATTTTCAGTTATAATGATGCCTGCTCTATCTGAAGCAAGTGTTATCTTGTGATATCAAGTGTATCTGAAGCAGGTGGTATCTGTTTTATTTGAGCTGCATATGAATTCCTGAAGCTGTTGAAGTAAGCATTCCATTCAAACTACTAACACCATCTCCCTTATTGCCATGGTGGTCTCCAATGATGCTGGCAGCAGAAGCAGTTCAGGCAAATAAGGCTTCAAACTTCTGGACAATTTCTACTGCAAGTTACTGTCCCCACAGGAATTTCATCCTGGGATATCTAAAATGCCAACCAAATGGTTATATCAGACATCTTCCCAACTGTAATTACAACTGTATCAACCAAGCCTTTTATCAGTTCTACATATGCTATATGCCCAGATACCATGCTACAGATACCATGGCAGCTTTATTCAAAGATTTGTGCTGGTGTGGCAAAACAACATCAGATCAACATCTCCCATTTTTCCTCCTCCTTCGACGTTTAGCCTAACAATTAGAGTACTTGACCACTGGCAGATAGCAAGATGAAGCCGAGATTGTACAAAAGAATTTCAAAAATACTAATAGGAATAAAAACATTAGGAAACAGCGGGTAAACAACTGTGGCAATTATTCTATGACTCTGAAGTAAAATTAGACATCCAAAAGCAAATAATTTATTTAAAAGTAGATTACACTGAAAACAAGCATTTTACTATTTGTCAGGATCTTCCACTCTACATGAAATTGAAACGTACTTCCAAGGTGTTTATTACTGGCACTTGGAAATAAAACACTACTAGCAACCCATAATGGAAAATTATTTACAATTTATAGCTATGGAGGGCATTAGCAAACAAATTAGTTTATATTCTGGGTGACAGTTATGTCTGGTAAGAAGTACTGCAAATGTGGACCAAAATAAATAGTAGAATTCTTAAAAGGACATTAGGGTCACTGCTAATGACTCTCATGAGACACACAAAACGTACTTATTCAGAATCAAAGGGTGATTTGGAACTCATCTGATGAGGATTAACAAACACAACAGAAGTCAGTGAACTTCTGAAGGAAGAGTGACAGCTTCAGCAACAGTGAAGAACACAGTCTTCTAGTCAGCTGTAGAGAAGAACAGCTCAGTCTGCACTGAGATGCCAAAACTGATTTATGATCTTTCAAAATACTCTACAGTATTTACTAAATAATAAACAGGTACTCTTCTGAAGGTCATCCAAGTGAAGGGGACCTTGGTAAGAAGGAAAACCCACAGCAGATGGGCTTCTTTATATAGAACCAGCCTGTAACCATTGACACTTGACAACCCAACCCAAATCCTTCCTTCCACACTTTACTGCTGGGAAAATTAACTGAAGTCTGCTACAGAGGGCTTGTATTTATACTGGGGGGAGAGGAGGGAGAAAAAAAAAAAATCTCTATTTTGGCTAAAATACTGATTTACAGAGATTATTTCCATAGATCTCAGTTGGACTTTGCTATCTAAAGGGCTATGGGGTCTCATAAGGCCTAAATATTTTTATTTAAATGAGCAAGGGCAGTTGTTGTGACAAAATTTAATTAACTCAAATATATGCAAGAGGATAGACTTCCACGGTTCTGTACAAACATTTTAAGCATCCACAATATGGTAATTTAAACATAAACTGTCATATACACTGTCATTTCTGTGACACTATCAGTTATCTACAGATGTTTTATATCTATGCTCATTTAGTGAATATGTTTAAAAATAGAATATTTTAAAAGTCTGCAATTATTAGATGTTACTTGTATCAACAATTCATATTTAAATGATGATGGTATAAGAAACTAAGGTGTTTACCTGTTATGAGAAACCTGGAGTTCTGCCAGTAGTTGATTTTTAAACCACTGATCAAAATCCACACTATCAAACAGTTCATAAGCAGCCAATCCAACCGCATTATACACTGGGGAAAAACAACAGCTATGCTTACTGTCTGCTTAATTTTTTAAATACTCAATAATCAGACTAATAAAATAAAAAAAAAAAAAAAAAAAAAAA
>NDXB01006398.1:0-20823 GCA_002631895.1 Agapornis roseicollis | reverse complement strand
ATAAAAAATAATGAGGAAAATTCTGAATTAAAAAAAATAAAATAAAATAAAAATAAATAAAAATTAAAATAAAATAAATAAAATAAAATAAAATAAAATAAAAGACAAGACACAGAAAAAGCTTTTGGAAAAGAAAAAAAGAATGATAATGAAGGCATACAAGAAAACCCTGTGATATAATTCATGTAAACACTAGTCTTGTAAGGTAGTCATGCCTGCTTTTGCAAAACAAGGTTCAGCTCAGTTCTTATCTTAGGACATTCAAACCCTACAGTCCTCATGTTCTGTGGGACTAAGACAACAACCAAGCTTCAGATGGGATGGCTTTCAATTCAGTTCATTAGGGCTAGGCAACTATCTTGCCAAAAAGGGCCAGAAAGAGTGTAACTATAATGCAGCAGAGGAGCAAATACTTGCATGCAGAGAACCCAGCAGCTTATAAGATTAATAAAGGTATTCTGCTCTAGCAAAATAGCACTTTTCATCTTTTTTTACAAATGAGGCTTGTAGTCCAGATCAGCCCATCTCAGCTAAATACAGGCTCCTGAGACAAGTACCTTCATTTATAGAAAAGAAAATTAAAAACATAAAATAAAATAAATAAAATAAATAAAATAAAATAAAATAAAATAAAATAAAATAAAATAAAATAAAATAAAATAAAATAAATCCTACTCAGTTTAGACATCTATTCTCAGGCAAAGTGTTGCTGAAGCCTAAAAGAATGATCTGACAGGCTTCAGATGAATGATGGCTTGCACCAGGTCTACCACTAATCAAGCAAGCAAACAGGAGCGAGTTCAGCTGCAATACTGTCAACATGCCACTCTCCTTTCTGCTTCCTCCAGCACTAACACCTGTTAACTATGCTTATAATTTGTGTTGACTGTGTTAAAACATGCTTGCTTGTCTCAGACTACTACTCTTGCGGTTATAAATTACATACAGACAAATGTGGTCTTTATTTCCCATCTGACATACCAAAATATATGGCAAACTCCAGGAAAAAAAGAAGAAAACATAAAACTCTCCCCAAAAAAAACAACCAACAAACCAACCAAAAAAAAAAAAAAAAACAAAAAAACACCCCAAAAAAAAACAACCAAAAAACCAACCAAAAAAAAAAAAAAAACAAAAAAACACCCCAAAAAAAAACAACCAAAAAACCAACCAAAAAAAAAAAAAAAACAAAAAAACACCCCAAAAAAAAACAACCAAAAAACCAACCAAAAAAAAAAAAAAAAACCAAGAACCCAACAAAACTCAAAACTACCTGCTTTTTAGTAGCATCTATTTTTTTTTTCTTTGATTAACACTATCACACCGAGTGTAATCTTGGTGGGATTTTAGTCTGTTGCTATAAAGGGGTACGTTTTATTTAAGTCTGACAGTTCTAGCAGCATTTAAAGTAATAGCTTTGCACATATAAAAAAATGCCTTGCACCTAAATTATTGCTGATGATGCAATAAGCCATATTATGTTTTCATCCAGTTCCTAATATTTAACAACCAACGGAAGCAAGAATATCCAGGCACTTACTACACTCCAGAAACTGTTTTAGTCGTTCAAATACTGCATGTAGAAAGCCCTGAAAAATACAGAAATATATGTGTCTTTATAAAGGGAAGCTTAATTTGTACTGTATTCTGAAAAGAAAGTTGAGTCAAACTAAAGTCAGTTCAGATATGTTACTACCTCAGACATCACCTGTTCATTTTGAACTGAATAACTGATTATCTCGGACAATTTTTTCATGAAAGAAATAAATTATCTATCTAACAGACTGCATATATGATCCAAACCAAACTTATTAGTACCAGACAATCACCAAAGCTCTCCAATAGAGGGAAGTACAGGTAAATATAGACAAATGCTTTACAATCTGCTTATACAGTTTTACTCTGTTCTCAACTTCCTAGTTTAGGTCATAGGTACCCAAGTCTTCGAGGAAAATAGGCCGTGCTTGGAGTTAAGGTAGGTGCCTGGGTTTCTTTCTTGTTTCTCCCCTTCCCCCCAGTATGGGGTACAAACCATACGCTTTCATCTCAATCAGAAATATTATGTCAATAGAATCTGACAGGACAAATATGCCACTACAGTCATCATTAAATGAAAACCTTCCCTTCAAGTTATGGGAGAGAACACATATAAGATATCTTGCAATAGGCAACAGGGTGTCACTGTCATGTAATGTAAATTGGAAGTGGTATGTGTTTTCTTTTTTAAATATCATGCCATTGGCAGCACAGTATTTAGAATCTGATAGTTCTTAACTGATGGGAAGACACTTTGGAGAGTGTGCTGCTTGATCATCCTTTACAGAACATAAATGTGTGCATTTCAATGATTCTCAAAAATAATACCACCTAAAGTCATCACAAAGGATTTCTAGCTTTGAACTAGAGATATGTGTCACTTACCATCACCTCTGCATTCCAGTGAGGCTCTACAAACCCATGGACAGTCAGTTTACGAAGCACTAAGAAGAAGAAATAAATTACTTGTATAACTATTTCTCAGCTTTCGTTCCAACAGATTTTAGAACACGATTACAATTACAGTTGCTGTGCCTTTCTTCCAATTCTTCATATTAAAATACATGTTTCATTTTGGGCGTTTAGGCCTCAACCATACCTAACATGAATCTAATCTTCTTGAAATTACTTTAATATTCAGAACACTATGTGTAAAATAAATAGGACTCCAAGAATTAATGACTCAAGTAGAATTATGCAAATGCTGTAGGAATTCAAACTCTGAAAGGCTCTCCAGCAGGAAAAGAGGCAAGTATAGTCAAGTAGTGTCTGTAAGCCATCTTACAAATTTTCTCAGGTTTATTCTTGCCTGTAACCCAGAAAAGCCACATGCTGCACCTTCTGAAACAATTCAATAAAGGCATCACCTACATT
Organism: Agapornis roseicollis; assembly: GCA_002631895.1. Classification (NCBI taxonomy): domain Eukaryota; kingdom Metazoa; phylum Chordata; class Aves; order Psittaciformes; family Psittacidae; genus Agapornis; species Agapornis roseicollis. Next base: position 17,913 of record NDXB01006398.1, on the reverse strand, counting down.
GCAAGCACTGCACACATCTCAATTTTTCAAAACAGCAATGTACAGTAAGGATATGTATTCATCCCTCTGATAAGTACTTGCGCATCAACCTAAATCTGACCTCACTGCTAAGACTACCTTTTCACTGAACACAAGGTAAACTTAAAATTCATTGCTCAGTTTCTTAAGTGCCTAAAGATAGACAACAAGCCTAAACTACAATACACAAAGCACCCTGTTATGCCTTTCACTTTCCCACCTTCCAGACTTCTCACAACATGCATTATCAGAATGGTACATACTGAGAAATAGAATTACCTTCTCCCCCTTCCATGTGAACAATCCTTCTGACCTTGCTAAAGGTACACATAAAATAATGTGTACCTGCCTTTCCCAAAGGATATGGCTTTGTTAGAGAGTGCAAATTCTTTACCAAAGAAATCCTACTCATTCACTGTTGAGAAACTTGTTTGATCCTCATATTCATTATCATTCTATATTATTACCTTTCAATGACAGCAAGGTTCTTTCTAGTGAATTTGTGGCTCCAGTTTCATTCCCTGTACAAATTTGCTGGAGAAACGTATCTGTATGATGATTCCACAAGGAACATGCAAAACTATAAATGCCTGATGTAAGCTGCAAAAGGAAGAAAAACCAACAGTGTATTTGATTTTCTGCATTTGGCTATAGTATAATAAATTCCTACATTTTAAAGGCCAGCTTGACTATTAAACTATTTAATCCATCCTCTTGTGTATCATGGGCAACAGTGCTTCACTTGCTTCTTTCTTACTGATCCAAAGACATACTGCAGAAAAATACCTTGTCTTAATTTCAATACAGACTCACCTGCTTCTGACTACTTGGCCTATGACTCTACCACCTTAATGACAACTATTCAGGCCTATTTTCTTATCTGATTCTCATTAAATACAGCCACAGGTCTACAATACTGTATAATGCTTCCTTAACATCTCCTCTCCCACAAGACTTAAAACTGTTTGTCTTACAGCACAGTTGATAATTTGAATCAACTTAGTCTGAGACACAGTTAGCAGTTACCTGCCTATCTCTACTAAATACAACAAACAATGACTACACTAGAACAAACGTTGTTTTGCTGATATCTGCAAACCCTGACTTTTTGCCTCAAAATATTTAAAATACAGAATGACAAGTAGTTTCTAATCAGCAAGCAGTGAACAAATCTTAATTTATATCGAAGTTTCCAAACAGTGCTTACCTGATAAAGATACCTGAAGTATAAACAGAAAGCAAAGAATTTCTCATTCAGTTATAGTAGCACCTGACAGCTTCATAGTTAAGGGAGAAACTGCACATAGTCTGCTACATGTTACATCAATGGAATCAGAAGTACACGACCTTTATTTGGTTCCTTTGACTGTGTTAAGGTGAGAGAGTAGAAACTCTTGATAATTACTCAATGATGTGTTCATGGAGTTGTAAAAACACATCACTGAATAATTATCAATAGTTTCAACCTGTATGCATTTTGGATGTTGACTTTCGGTATTGGGAGTGTCTCTTATAAACAGAACAATCGTAATAGTAAGCAATAACAACTCATAGTTAACAACAAGAATCTCACAACAAAAACAAAAACCCACAACAAACAGACAATTCAAAGCAGCAATAACAGTCCTAATAAGAGCATACTCTTGATAAATGATTTATTAACAAATGAGCAGCATCCAAACTTCTTTGGGCAACCTCCTCCACTATTTCACTGCCTTCATGGTGAAGAATTTTTTCCTATTATCTAATCTAAATCTATCCTCTGTCAGCTTAAATCCATCCCATTTCTCCTGACACTACAGTCCTTTCTAAATAGCCCTCTTCAGATTTTTGTAAGCTCCATTTAGGGACTGGAAGGTGCTCTAACGTCTCATCATAGCCTTCTCTTCTCCAGGCTGAGCAACCCACCTCTCTCAGTCTGTCTCCATAGCAGAGGTGCTCCAGCGCTCGGAGTGTCTTTGTGGCTTCCTCTGGACTCCCTAACAGACCCATGTCCCTCTTGTGTTGGGGGCCCCAGAGCTGAATGCATGACTGCAAGATGGAGTCTCAAGAAAGCGAAGTAGAGGGAGAGAATCTCCTCCCTTGACCTGCTGGCCACATTCATTTTGATGCAGCCCAATGTATGGCTGGCTTTTTGGCCTGCAAGTGCAAAGCTGGCTCATGTTAGCTTCTCAGCAATCAACACCAGATCCTCTTCCACAGGCCTGTTCTCAGCCTTCTCAATCCATTCTCTGCCCAGCCTGCAGCTGTGCCTGGGATTGCTCCAAACCAGGGCAAAACCCAGTGCAAGACCTTGGCCTTGTCGAACTTCATGAGGTTGGCATTGGCCACCTCTTGAGCCAGTCAAAGGTCCCTCTGGATGGTGTCCTCTCCCTCCAGCATATCAACCACACCACAGAGCTTGGTGTCATTGGCAAACTTGCTGAGAGCACATTCAATCCCATTGTCCATGTCACCAACAAAGATATTGAACAGGATCGCTTCCAACACCACCCCCTGAGGAGCACCACTCGTTAACATCTTCAGTTAGACACTGAACCCTTGACTACAGCATCTAGAGTGCAACCATTCAGGCAATTCCTTATCCACCACATGCTCCATCCATTAAATCATGTCTCTCCAGTTTAGAGACAAGTATGACAAATATATACAAGCTCAGGAGTGTGGCATCCCAACTAGAAGGAAGTGCAGCAGGAGGGCCAGGAGACCTCCTTGGATGGGTAAGGAGCTGCTGAGGAAACTTAGAAGGAAAAAAGAGGCTTACAAAAGATGGTAGCAAGGACAGGCGGCCTGGGAAGAATACAGGGATGTTGTCTGGGAAACTAGGGACCAGGTTAGAAAAGCTAAGGCTCAGTTAGAATTAAACTTAGCTAGGGATCTGAAAGATAACAGGAAGGGGTTCTATACATACTTAGCAAATAAAATTAAAAAAAAGCAAATAAAAGTCAGGTGAAGTTCCGGGGTCCTGTTCAAGTCTGGGTTCAACAGAGCCTTGGGTGACATGGTTTAGTGTGAGATGTCCCTGTCCATGGCAGGGGGGTTGGAACTAGATGATCTTAGGGTCATTTCCAACCTTAACTATTCTATTATTCTATGATTCTACGATTCTGTAACAAGGCTGTGTAAGCAGTAACTTGATTTAGGAGAGCTTTAGAAAAGAAGTCATTATCTTGCTCACGCTTTATCATTTTGGAATTAATACCATTTGGAATTAATTCCATAATACATGATTACCCAGATCATGTTTAATGGCCTAATAAATTTCAAAATATAAACAAGTATTTCCTATACAGAGGTTATACCCATCTGTACCTATATATGGCAGAGAGACAAAAAAAAATTGTTTCTCTATACACGCATCTCGTAGCAATGTATCATTGTTTCAGTCTTGTTCTATTACAGGAGTTAGCCTTCCGTGCCTCAGACTCCTGATTAAAATTTCACTTTAATGATTACACAGCCAGGAATTTTTTTCATCATAGATAAATAGGCAAAACTTCGGAAATAGTCTTCATCATTTGTCCTGTAATCTTTTCTTTAAAATGGAGGAATAAAATAAAAATTTTGAAAATTCAAGTGTAACATGTTTGGAAAAGATCTTTAACATCCTAAATTCAGTACTTCATCACTGCCTAACTCCAAATGGGACTGGAGATGTAATCATGTACACCCACAAGTAATTCTGTGTTCTAATAACTGGTTTCTTGCAATGGAGAATGTAAGCTGCATGAGACAAAATTATGCATTTATATTCACATATTGCCTTTTAATTAACCTGGAGAAAGAAGTTAATCTGGAAAAAACCCCAAACATTCCCACTGATACTAACAGCCAAAAATAATAATGTATGGAAGCCTTAAAAGCAGTATTTATAAAAGATTATAAAACAAGATTATATTGAATTATGAGTCCAGAGCACAATTCCAAGATACTGCGAATTAACATATATTCAGATCTGCTGTATAGAGAGGGTGCCTGCTCTGGTAAATCCCATGGATTATTACCCGCTTCTAGTGATCCATGTGGGTGGTAGGGATATAGATAGTAGTAGCGTGGGGAACATAAAGAAGAACTACAGAGCCCTGGGAGAGGTGGTTAGGGGCTATGGAGCTCAGACTGTTTTTTTCATCCATTCTACAAGATACAGGGGAGGACCCTAAAAAGGCTAGGAGGATTGGACAGGTTAAAAAAATGGTTAAAAGGGTGGTGTTATAGTCAGGGATTTGGGTGTCTTGAACACGGGACCCAAGTTTGGAGGCCAGATCTACTGGGGGCTGGTGGACCTGCTCTGATAAAGAAGGGGAAGAGTGGCTGTGGTAGGAGGCTTGCCACACTTGTCATGGATGCTTTAAACTAGATGTGTTGGGGAAGGGGGGGCATCATTCCATCCCAACACACCCAGTCAATTGCCAGCACCTATAATAAACGCTTGGAGCAACGTAGCAACATTCCAGCAGCTCCAGCCAATGAGCTGGCTTCACTTGGCGCTCGGCTGAGATGCCTCTATTCAAACACCCGCAACATGGGGAACAAGCAAGAAGAACTAGAGATGTGTGCACATCTACAGGAGTATGATATAATAGACATCACAGAAACACGGTGGGATGGCTCCTATGACTGGAGTGTTGGAATGTAAGGTTACAGGCTCTTCAGAAAAGATAGGCCAGGCAGACAGGGAGGGGGACTTGCTATTTGTGTTAGGGACAGGCTGGAGACTATGGAACTCTCTCTGGGGACATGTGAGCAGTCAACAGAGAGTCTGTGGAGGAGGGTTAAAGGGACAACAGCGATGGGAGACATTACTGTGGGGATCTGTTACAGACCACCTGATCAAGAGGACTCTGTGGATGAAGCACTCTACAGATAGGAAAAGCCCCACGCTTGCAGGCCCTTGTTCTCATGGGGGACTTCAACCACCCTGACATCTGTTGGAGCAATGGTACAGCCTGGCACAACCAATCCAGGAGGTTCCTCGATTGTGTGGAAGACAACTTCCTTCTGCAAGTAATAGAGGAGCTGACAAGGAGAGGTGCCATGATTGACCTCGTGCTCACCAACAGGGAAGGGCTTGTTGGAAATGTGATGCTCCAGGGCAGCCTTGGATGGTCGAGTTTGAAATCCTCAGGATAGTGAGAAGAGTGTGCAGCAAGCTCACTTATCTGGATTTCAAGAGAGCAGAATTTCGCCTCTTCAGGAACCTGCTTAGTAAGGTTCCATGGGATACAGCCCTAGAGGACAGAGGGGCCCAAGACTGCTGTTGATTGATATTCAAGAATCACCTGCTACAAGCTCAGGAGTGTTGCATCCCAACTAGAAGGAAGTGCAGCAGGAGGGCCAGGAGACCTTATTGAATGGATAAGGAGCTGCTGAAGGCAACTCAGAATGAAAAAAAAGAGGCTTACAAAAGATGGTAGCAAGGACAGGCAGCCTGGGAAGAATACAGGGATGTTGTCTGGGAAGCTAAGGAACATGTAAGGAATGCTAAGGCCCAGTTAGAATTAAACTTGGGGAGGGATGTGAAAGATAATAAGAAGGGATTCTACCGGAACATTGCAAATAAAAGACAGACCAGGGACAACGTGGGCCCTCTCCGGAAGCTTTCAGGAGAACTGGCTACACAGGATTTGGAGAAAACTGAGGTTCTGAATGACTTCTTTGAATCAGTCTTCACTGGCAAAGGCTCTGACCACACCACCCAAGTCTTGGAAGGCAGACGCAGGGACTGTGAGAATGAAGACCTTGGGACCACTGCAGGAGAGGATCTGGTTCAAGACCATCTTAAGAACCTGAATGTGCACAAGTCCATGGGACCTGATGAAATCTATCCACAGGTCCTGAAGGAGCTGGCGAGTGAAGATGCTAAGCCACTGGCCAACATATTTGAGAAATCATGGCAGTCAGGTGAAGTTCCCGAAGACTGGAAAAGGGGAAATATAACCCCCATCTTCAAGAAGGGGAAAATGGATGATCTGGGGAATTACAGACCAGTCAGTCTCACCTCTGTGCCTGGCAAAATCTTGGAGCAGAGTCTCCCACAAGGCATGCTAAGGCACATGCAAAAGAATGAGGTGCTTGGTGGCAGCCAGCATGGCTTCAGTAAGGGGAAATCCTGCCTGACCAATTTGGTGGCCTTCTAAGATGGGGCTACAGAACTGATGGACAGGGGAAGAGCAGCTGACGTCATCTACCTGGACTTGTGCAAAGTGTTCGACACTGTCCCACACGACATCCTTATCTCTAAATTGGAGAGACATCAGTTTGACAGCTGGAGCACTCGGTGGATAAAGAACTGGCTGGGTGGCCGAGCGCAGAGTTGTGGTCAATGGCTCAGTGTCCAGCTGGAGGCCAGTGACAAGTGGTGTCCCTCAGGGATGGGTGTTGGGACCGGCCTTGTTCAACATCTTTGTCACTGACATGGACAGTGGGATTGAGTGCACCCTCAGCAAGTTTGCTGATGACACCAAGCTGCGTGGTTTGGTGGATATGCTGGAGGGAAGGAATGCCATCCAGAGGGACCCTGACACTCTTGTGAGGTGGGCTGATGCCAACCTCATGAAGTTTAACCATGCCAAGTGCAAGGTCCTGCACCTGGATCAGTGCAATCCCAGGCACAGCTCCAGGTTGGGCAGAGAAGAGATTCAGAGCAGCCCTGCCGAGAAGGACTTGGGAGTGGTGGTCGATGAGAAAATGAACATGAGCCAACTGTAGTGTGCGCTTGCAGCCCAGAAAGCAACCGTATCCTGGACTGCATCAAAAGGAGCGTGACCAGCAGGTCCAAGGAGAGGATCCTGCCCCTCTACTCTGCTCTCGTGAGACCTCACCTGGAGTATTGTGTGCAGTTCTGGTGTCCTCAACATAAAAAAGTACATGGAGCTGTTGGAACAAGTCCAGAGGAGGGCCACGAGGATGATCAGGGGAGTGGAACACCTCCCATACAAAGACAGACTGGGAAAGTTGGGACTATTTAGCCTGGAGAAGAGAAGGCTGCGTGGAGACCTCCTAGCAGCCTTCCAGTATCTGAAGGGGCCCTATAGGGATGCTGGGGAGGGACTATTCATTGGGGATTGTAGTGATAGGACAAAGGGTAACAGGTTAAAACTTAAACAGGGAAGTTTAGATTGTATATAAGGAAGAAATTCTTCCTGTTAGGGTGGTGAGGCACTGGAATGGGTTGGCCAGGGAGGTTGTGAGTCTCCATCCCTGGCAGTGTTCAAGGCCAGGTTGGACAACGCCTCCAGTGGCATGGTTTAGTGTGAGGTGTCCCGCTTCTGGCAGGGGGGTTGGAACTAGATGATCTTAAGGTCCTTTCCAACCCTAACTATTCTATGGTTCTGTGATTCTACAGAATCATAACATTAGGCTGATAGGCAGATATTCTTAAAACAAGTTACTATAACAAGCTACATGCAAAATTAATAAAGATATCAAAAAGATTTCACCTAAAAACTGACTTCCAGCTATTTCATATTTTACATGCATCAACCAAAGTAAGAGCACTTCAAAGACAGCCATTAATGTCAATATACATGCCATTAATGCAGTGTTAGCTAACGACAGGAAGTGGCAGGCATGTGCAACACATGGACTGCGCACTCTCCAATCGTGCATCACATTACTTACATCATAGAAAAGCTTTCTATCTGCAGCCAGCCGTTTAGATGCCAGGGTCTTCATAACATGGTATAAGGTAAGTAGAGCTCTGTGTTGCTGAAGATCATCCCGGACCTTCACAGATTCTAGAAGAGTGGGTATAAGTTCTGGCCATTGCCTTGGGCAGTCCACTCTGGCAACTTTAGCAATTAGTACGGAAATCTGAGTTGCTATCTGCAAAAAACATGGAACAGAACAGGCACTACAATGTCAAAGATCAGTTAAGAAATGAGCAACACAGAAGTTAATAACCTACCCTAAATAAAAAAAAAAAATAGTATAGATTGCTAGATTGTGTGGCTTTTTCCACCTCAAACTATTTTTTATTTTGCTGAATACAAATAAACTCAGAGAAAAAAAGTCAGTCTTCTATTTTAGGTTTACAGTAAATGTTTACATAAAATGCTTTCTCTGGCCGTGATGTTTAAATTTTACATAAAGACTACTAAATATTTCTTCTAGAAATCACATAAATGAAGAAACAGACATTTGGGAGCCTATTCTACTTGGTGATCTTTACTATTACTTTCTATAAGCAAACATAGGCTGCTGAATACAAACATAGACTGCTGAATACAGACTAGTTATTTCTGCTATACTGAAGTTTTAGCTTTTAGACTTCCCCACAGGCAAACGCGCCTCTAAAGTACAGTTCCAGCCCACCAGCTTAAGCTGAGACTCTCACTTGTTCCAGATCCTCAGAACATGGGCCACAGGCATCTACACTACCCTCACCATACAACTTTGGCTGCTGGTACCGAATTCAACTCATGCCAGCCTTGCCAGCAACCTGGCTATTGCAGCATGAACACACAGTGAAAAGAGTGAGATTATGCAAAAAAAGTAGTTAAGGGGATCAATCAGAAGACAGGACAGATGGTGGTGATTAGGTGCAAGGTTTGTTCAGACGTGGGTACTGACAAGCTGTGGGCTTACACGACTGGCTCTTTTTATACACTCTTTCTGTCTGTTCCCCAGGCTGATGTTCCACAACTCCCCTAAGCATTCCTTAACAGATTTTGCATAATCCATCACAAGCCCACCTCAAATATCCAAAACCTTCACAGTCTTGTTTTCCTGTTCTTATCCCATTAGTCTTTAAAAGATTCTTGGTTGGGTTAATGAAGCAGACGCTCTCACCTTCAAAATATCCTTAACAACTACCACCACACTTCCAGCCTAGAGAAGTCACTTTCTGATGCTATCAAAAGGAATCCAAGCAATCTACAGGCACAAGAGGCCATGTCCTCCTTTACTGCTTCCTTAGCTGTTTAATCAAAGTCTGACCACCTCACAAAACTTCTTACAATATTAATTCGTACCCACTTGCTTAGGGAGAAGATCTGCTTCAGAAAATTTATGTCAACATTTACAAGGAAGAGCTGTAAGTCTTAATTTGTATTTTTATAAAGTGATGTCAACTGGAAGGAGGGAGCAAGTAAACCCTTCTCCTCATGTGATACAAGAAGCAAGCCTTCCAGGGGTACCAGAACTTTTCCTTGAGAACAGTCTTTTTAACTGAAGGGAAAAAAAAAAAAAGAACCAACTGAAAACAAATATTCTCTGTTCCTTCCGTATGTTAAATATCTTCACAGGACGGAAATGATGCTCCCAACCATGGCACGTTGTGTTTTAGTTCTCCCCTCCCCTAGAAGTCAGCTTGTATCATTACATCTCAATTCTATGTCTCATTCTTCTATTTTTTTATTGTTTTTTAGTTTTTATACATAAAGAGGACATATTTTTTTCTATGTTGATGCAGAAAACGCAATCAGATAGTAATTGTGTTATAAATTATATATGACTGGAAAACAGCACTTATCAGAAACAGAGACTATCAAAACTCAGACATATCAAGCAGACTAGGGACTAAATGAAAGGTGCCTCTGAAAGAAAACCTCAAGATTTTTACAGCGCAGATTGGGGAACAAGGGCGACAGAAGGGGAGATTAAGTCTGTAAGTATACTTCAATATAACAATAACTGCTTGAGCAATCATTGAGAAGCAGGCTGCTAGCATAAAAACAAAACAAAATCCTCCAAGCTTAAAACACTACAACCCAAAAATACCATAGGAACATGTACATAAAGCTGCTAGTCTATACAAAGTCAGTTAAAGTTCTAATCTCAGCCTGCAAATACAGTCTCAGAACTACAGAACATCAGCAGGGCAATTTGTAACTACATACTACTATAAATTTAACCTCTATTGTTTCAGAAAGCAAATCCTAATACTAATGAAAAATTGCTAGAAAGTTTGAGTTGCTTTACATTCAATGAAGTTAACATCAGGATTTTAGAAATATAAATCTCATGCAACCACTTCAAAATTAAATACTTGATAAATTTTATACTACCTAGTAGGATCATAAATAACACAACCTTTGTGACAACATGACATACTGTGCAGATTTTGTTCGTTGAAATAAAGAAACAAGTAATACAGAATCATAGATTACTTAGGGTTGGAAAGGACCTTAAGATCATCTAGTTCCAACCCCCCTGCCATAAGCAGGGACACCTCACACTAAATCGTGCCACCGGAGGCTTCGTCCAACCTGGTCTTGAACACTGCCAGGGATGGAGCACTCACAACTTCCTTGAGCAACCTATTCCAATGCCTCACCACCCTAACAGGAAGAATTTATTCCTTATATACAATCTAGGATTTCCCTTAGTGAAGCCATGCTGGCTGCCACTAAGCATCTTGTTGTTTTTCATGTGCCTTAGCATGCCTTCCAGGAGAATCTGCTCCAAGATTTTGTCAGGCACAGAGCTGAGACTGACTGGTCTGTAGTTCTCTGGGTCATCTATGGGTCATATATTTGCACTTATTATTTTTTGGTCATAGTTTATACATGATAATATGGCTGCACTATGAAGTGAAAGATAGTTTCTATGTCTATCTGCATTGTTTAAAACTGCATTTGAAATAAAAACTTCAAATAAAGTCAAAAGTGTCATTGCACAAAGGTCTTCTACAAAGACTGTTTTACCCTAGTTTTGATACATTGATCTAATCCTACAAATAACTTTCATCCTATTGAGAAATACTGAGAGAGTTGAAACTGAGCTGTCTGCAGAACATAATTTGTTTCCTTTTCATTTTTCATTTTAAGCTTTACCTTATGTAACTCATTTCTGTATTTTCCTGAAAAAGTTCTTTAAGACCTAGCTTAAAATATTAGCAAGTACTTCCTTGCAGAATCTCATATTTATATGAGTAAGAATAAGTTAGCAGAAGGAAGACTGATTCATCCAGCATATGCATATTCTGAGTCCCTACCATTAGCTCTATAATAGATTTAACAATAAATCCTTATTCTAATCAAAATAGTAGCTTATAATTAGCCACTTTATACAAGACAAGACAATATCCTATTGAAGGCTATTTGAATTTATTAATGCTGTAATTAGACATGTGACAGCACTCCTGCTAAGGTTGGTTTAAGCAGCAGCATTTTCAGCAGCTCATTCCTGCTATACCAACACCACATTTCCTTCTATGTCTATACTGGGAGTCAGATCAGAGAACAGATATAGCTGAAAAAAAGAAAAATCACTGGGGAACACAGGTTATTTCTAACCTGCATTCATTCCCTGAACTACTTCACCAAATGGCTACATAAACAATGAGGGACTACATAAACTGCCACTGCAACCAAAAACAAACTAAAGAGACAGAACATGCTGTTTCCAACCTAAATAATTCCATGAATTATAATATATGGTGAAAGATCTCACTTCAACATAAAGACCTGTCCAAAGGGCAACATGTAAATTGAAACTTTGTGAAGACAGAAACCAATTTATACACCCACAAAAGCATTTGCTGGGAGATTAATAATTGTTCATCACTAACCTGATTCACTGGCTCATTAAAGTTGGCAATAAGTCCGGCACGCAATGTAGTTTTTTCCTCTTCAGAAAGAGCACTGTCAGGATATATTTATTAGATTATTATTTAATTTCCAAAACTACTCTTCAGATTTTAAAAACTTTCTATTACTAGACACAGAAACTAAAGTATCATTTCCATTTGTGCGTCTGTGTTAGACTGAAGATTACTTCTGCACACCATTTTCTCAAAAGCGACAGTTTGATAAAATACCCAGAGAACATCATTTGGTTTTCCCCTATCTCAAAGATATTTAGAAAAAGAAGAAGTAAACAGAGACATTTATGAAGGCTTTTAACCTCCATTTTTGATGTGACCTTTGCAAACACAAACGGCAAAAGAGAAAGTTCACAGAGTTAGGTACCCAGATATATTACAAAAATACGGCAAAACTATACAAACTATGAGCTGGTTGTTATTACTCAGACAGTTTTTACTGTGGGGATGGATGACTTGAGCATGACTTTGCTCATATATACTAATGGATAATGACAAAAATTTGCCCAGTATAAGGCAACTACAGTACCAGATAACGGCTCCTTTTGCAAAAAGCAATAATCATTTTCTACTACAAATCCTTTTCTATAAGCAAGCCACATATCTACACTTAAAAGTATGGATCTTTTACATGATCATACCTTTGAGTGAAAAAATGTTTACATAATCTTCAATAATGCAGGGAAAACTAGTCAGAGAGATAAATTCTAAACCATGAAGGTTAATTATGTGCTCCCTTTATTCTTTTTTAATACAGAATGCAATATATAATTTCCACACATACAGGCATATTTTAAGTGGTATCTAAAACGTGAAACCTATTAAAGGATTAAGAAATCTCATCTCAATTAAATGTAGCTTGTACAATACCTCAGCAATAACAGAAAGCACCTAAAACCTGGTTTGTATAGAAGGGAAAAAAAAAATGGTTTACTATGTCTCATTTTCCTTGCTTATGAATTCATGAGGCCCCTTGCTTTAATTACTTTTTCATAATTATATTAAGCATATCATATGCACATTCCATAAGCAGTAAGCATTGAATTTGCTGCTACAGATAAAAATGCTGTAATTAAACTTTTTGCCATTAAAAACAAGGGAAGAAAAAGAAACAGAATCTTACGATAAGCAAAGCTGTCAAGGAGCAGTGAAATAAAGCAAAGCAAGCGCCTTCGAAGCCCCCCGGGCCGACGATATTTATCCGGTGCCACAGCGACATCTTCTGGACACTGGACGGATAAACACACACACACACACACCCCCCCCCTCCAGCAGCTGGAGTCGCTGCCATGGCCGCAGGCAGCGGCGACTGCACTGTCCTTTAAGTCACTGCAAAAAGAGACCACGGCTCCATCGAAGAAAAGTTATAGGCAGGCCAGAAGGTGAGAGGCATGCGTATCACTCAACAAGGCCAGTGCTGAAAGAGTGGCCACAAAGAAGATGGAGAGTCACTTTATATAAGGTATCACAAGGAAAAGATGAGAGGTAATGGGCATGAGTAATTCCTGGGGAGACTGCAGCTGAACACAACAGGAAAATTTTTCACAAGGCAAACCACCATCTATTGGAATAATCTCCCCAGGGAAGTAGTGGATTCCATAATGTTGGGCACTTCTAAGACTCAGCTGGATAGGGTGCTGGGACATCCTGTCTGGGTCATGATTTGCCAAGGAAGGTCAGACCAATGATCCTTGAGGTCCCTTTCAAGCTGGTATTCTAGGAATTTACAGTTCTATGAAGTTATTCCCCTTCAGCACTGAATCTCATCCAACCAGAAATTAAAACAAGTTCTTCTAGAGGTGAACTCCAAAGTGTCATGTTGCAGTCTCACAATTTGAAATGTCAAAGTTTCCGATCTTGCCAGGTTGGACGGGGCTTTAAGCAACAAGGTCCTGTGGAAGGTGTCCCTGCCTGTGGCAGGGTGGGGTGGAACTATGTGGACAGGCTGTGTGACAACAGACATTTTGCGAGCAATCCAGAGGCCTTGGTGTAAGGCAGCCTGCCTGAGAATGGTATTCAAGATAAACTGAAGGCCATGGATTAGGCAGTAGAAGAAACACCAGCTGGAAGAACTCAGAAGTAAGCAGAAGAGAAAAGGAGCTGAGAAGTTCTGGGGGTCGAGTTCCCAGGACGGTGTTCTCCGATCATAGCATTGTTAAGGTTTAAGATGCCCAATCAACACTTGCCAAATCCATGTACCTGTGCTAAGAATATATAAGGTTGGCACTTTGTCTAATACATTGGCATTCACTTGGTCACATTGATCATCTCAGCGTTGTCCGTGACTCCCGCGTCAAAAGGTGGTGCCCAAACAGGGACCTCAGATCAGAATCTCACAAAGAGAATGTAGGTATATTGTGTGCTTTCCCTGTGATGTATGTACTGGATCAAGACCTGCAGTGAGAAAGTCTCTCATATACTCTTATCAGAGGTATCGGGCAGAATGTGGTAGACCGGTAGAACTGATAACCTGGGGAAGGGCATGCATTTGTGTCCTCCTACTTACAGGTCCATGGCAACTGCCTGCAAAGTTTGTCAAGCCTTGCCATGAGCTGGACAGACGAGTGAAAGAACCTAATCCCTCAGCTACAGGAGCTGATCCCGAATACCCCAAGCAGAGTGAGATAGAGGGAGCGAGAAGCAAATGATTGCAAAACATCACTTGGGGACAACTGAAAAGTAACAACTGGAATATGTGCACTTCTAAAAATAGCTATTACTAGAGGCTGTGATTTTCTGTATAAAACCACCTGTATTTACCAGCCAATTGCTAATAAGAAACTACACCTTGTATTGTATGGATTTGTCATTTGTAAAAGAGATGTTAGAGCAGCCAAATTTGCGCCAGCTGCTAGAAAATGCTAAGGGCAAAGCTAGAAAGATTCTAATACGATGGTAGTGTTATAAAGCAGGTAATGGAACAAATTAAGAGGGTGGAAGAACTCCACTGATGAGAAATCTCTTTGGCTAGTCCCTCACTGCCATCAGCATTTTCAACATGCTGCTGTACTCTGTAATAGTTACTCTGGTAACGTACATCTGTGTGTGCTTTGCCATAGTAGTGACTTGTTACTGGATGAAAAAGGTGAAACTCAGCATTGACAGCAAGGTGCAAGGACTAAGGTTGACCAAATGCCTTCTACCACAATCAAGGGCAAGACTGGGTTGGCCTCTGTGTCTGCCACCAAGAAGAACCTTTAGCTCTGCTGCTGGCTGCAACCCAGCAGGCATGGAGCGGTGGGGACACATGCCATGCCAGACCTTGATGTGAGGGATGGCCTCCCCTGTTATCAGAGAGCCATCCAAAAGAGAAAGGCAGACCGAGCAGCCTGTGATTGGCATATGTAGTCCAAATCCCCTGCTCAANTGTTAGCAGTAGCATGGGCTCCTGAGCTGAGTGCAGACATACACATGGGATTCCATACCAATGCAACCCTGCACCAGTATCTTCTCAAGATTGTGATTAACCCATAATTTCTGCTAGAAAATGCCTTTCCTGAGATTAACAGCTCTTTCTAGGACAAAAAAAAAATAAAAATAAAAAAAAAAAAAAAAAAAAAAAAAAAAAAAAAGGGAAATGCAAGGATTTTTTCCATACGGACAGTTAGGAAGAGTGCAATTTGTACTAAATTCTTTAAATTTGTCTAGTTATGTTACACAAGTCAAGCAGTGACGGAGCAGACATACCAAATTGTAATAAACTTTTAGTAAAACAAAAAGGGGGAATGATAGGGAAGACCCCAATTGCACAAATCCATAAAGCAATGTTTGTCTTAAATTTTCTAACATCCAGTTTTGATTTACACAAGGGCACGAATGTCCCCCAGAGAGGACACCTGCAACACCGGAGCGGAGTGGGGGGAGATCAGCGTCCAGGAGCCTCACCTCAGAGCGCCAAGAGCCACTGAGAGCCTCAAGTCCTCGATAGGACTTGCCCAGGAGCCACCAGATCAGGTCACCTGAGGAGCTGACTCGCCGGGGGTGGAGCCAGGAGGCTCGGCAGCAGCTGTGAGTGGTTAAAAACCTGCCCTGGGAGCGTGGACAAACAGAGCGGTTCGAGGCAGTTTGCGCCGGCAGGCAAGCGGGATGGTGAGCACTCGCCATATGAGCAAGGTAAGGTCTGGGAGCTCTGCTCTGGCTGCCCCAGTGGTGGCCAGCATAGGCACCCAGACAGAGCCGATGGGAATGGAGGCTGCAGGGCAGAATGGGCAGGGCTCCACTCTACTGGTGCTGTCAGGAAAAAGCAGCGGGTCCTGGTAGTGGGGGACTCAGCTTTGAAAGGCACGGAGGCACCCATCTGTCGGCCTGATCTGGTCTCGAGTGAGGTGTGTTGCTTACCCGGAGCACGGATCAGGGATGTTGTGGAGAGGCTGCCTGATCTGGTAAGTCCCATGGAATATTACCTGCTTCTAGTGATCCATGTGGGTGCTAGGGACGTAGACAGCAGAAGCCTGGGGGACATAAAGAAGGACTACAGAGCCCTGGGAGAGGTGGTTAGGGGCTATGGAGCTCAGATTGTGTTTTCATCCATTCTCCAGGATACCAGGGAGGACCTTAAAAAATCCAGGAGGATTGCACAGGTTAATAACTGGTTACAAGAGTGGTGTCATAGTCAAGGGTTTGGGTACCTTGAACACGGGACCCAAGTTTGGAGGCCAGATCTACTGGGGGATGGTGGACATGCTCTGATACAGAAGGGGAAGAGTGGGCTTGGTAGGAGGCTCGCCAGACTTGTCAAGGATGCTTTAAACTAGATGTGTTGGGGGGGAGGTGTTGTTCCATCCCAACACACCCAGTCAGTTGCAAACACCTATAAAAAATGCTCGGAGCAAGGTAGCAACATTCCAGCAGCTCCAACCAACGAGCTGGCCTCATCTGGAGCTTGGCTCAGGTGTCTCTATACAAACGCCTGTAGCATGGGAAACGAAAAGAGGAATTAGAGATGTGTGCCCATCTGTGGGGCTATGATATAACAGGCATTGCAGAAACATGGTGGGATGGCTTCTGTGACTGGAGTGTTGGAATGGAAGGTTACAGACTTTGTAAGAAAGACAGGCCTGGTAGGTAGGGAGGGGGAGTTGCCCTTTAAGTTAGGGATAGGCTGGAGAGTATGGAACTCTCTCTGGGGACATGTGAGCAGTCAACAGAGAGTCTGTGGAGCAGGGTTAAAGGGACAACAGCGATGGGAGACATTACTGTGGGGATCTGTTACAGACCACCTGATCAAGAGGACTCTGTGGATGAAGCACTCTAAAGATAGGAACAGCCTCACGCTTGCAGGCCCTTGTTCTCATGGGGGACTTCAACCACCCTGACATCTGTTGGAGCAATGGTACAGCCTGGCACAAGCAATCCAGGAGGTTGCTCGATTGTGTGGAAGACAGCTTCCTTCTGCAAGTAATAGAGGAGCTGACAAGGAGAGGTGTCCTGCTTGACCTCGTGCTCACCAACAGGGAAGGGCTTGTTGGAAATGTGATGCTCCAGGGCAGCCTTGGATGCAGTGATCATGAGATGGTAGAATTCGAGATCCTCAGGACAGTGGGAAGAACATGCAGCAAGCTCACTGCCCTGGACTTCAAGAGAGCAGAATTTCGCCTCTTCAGGAACCTGCTTTGTAAGGTTCCATGGGATATAGCCCTAGAGGGCTGGGGAGCCCAAGACTGCTGGATGATATTCAAGGATCACCTGCTACAAGCTCAGGAGTGTTGCATCTCAACTAGAAGGAAGTGCAGCAGGAGGGCCAGGAGACCTCCTTGCATGGATAAGGAGCTGCTGAGAAAAATTCAAAGGAAGAAAGAGGCTTATAAAAGGAGGAAGCAAGGACAGGTGGTCCGGGATGAATACAGGGATGTTGTCTGGGAAGCTAGGGAACATGTAAGGAATGCTAAGGCCCAGTTAGAATTAAACTTGGGGAGGGATGTGAAAGATAATAAGAAGGGATTCTACGGGTACATTGCAAATAAAAGACAGACCAGTTACAATTTAGGCTCTCTATGGAAGCTATTGGGTGAACTGGCTACACAGAATTTTGGGAAGGCTGAGGTTCTGAACAACTTCTTTGCCTCAGTCTTCAACTGGAAAGGATCTGTCTGCACCACCCAAGTCTTGGAATGCAGACGCAGGGACTGTGAGAATGAAGACCATGGGACCACTGTAGGAGAGATCTGGTTCAAGACCATCTTAAGAACCTGAATGTGCACAAGTCCATGGGACCTGATGAAATCCATCCGCGGGTCCTGAAGGAGCTGGCGAGTGAAGTTGCTAAGCCACTGGCCATCATACTTGAGAAATCATGGCAGTCAGGTGAAGTTCCCAAAGACTGGAAAAGGGGAAATATAACCCCCATTTTC
>NDXB01006396.1:17974-39444 GCA_002631895.1 Agapornis roseicollis | reverse complement strand
CCAATATTTTATTATTCTTTCTGTGAAAAACTTCTTCCTAATATCCAACCTGTACCTTCCTTGGCGCAGTTTGAGACTGTGTCCTCTCGTTCTGTCCGTTGCTGCCTGGTGAAAGAGACCAACCCCCACCTGTCTACAACCTCCTTTCAAGAAGTTGTAGAGAGTGATAAGGTCACCTCTGAGTCTCCTTTTCTCCAGGCTAAACAACTTTACAGACTCTGAGATCTTTAGGAATACTGCAGTGCAGCTTGTATTATAGTCATTCTATAGTGACTTGGAGATGATCTGACTCCTGCAATAGTGAAAAAAGTCACTGTGAATGAGGGTTTCTACTAATCCATTTATATGTTTGTAGTCTGAGAATTCAAGTTCTTCTTTAGATGCCCAGAGTAATATGTTAGTTAAATTCTTGAGGTCAGGTTGATTGCAGCCACTTTAGATGTCTACAATATAAATATCTACTATTAAGGTATTAAACTGTACTCCTTATATAGTTGGTAGAGAAAAACAAGGACTTTCATGTTGAAAATTGTCTAAAGTAGAGGTTTGCTTTAAGTCAGGTGAAGCTTATTCAAAATTTCTCAACATATTTGCCTTCTTTCTCCTTTGAACTTCTTGGGTTTGCAGTAGATGTTCTAAATCCTCCAAGTTTAGGCAAAGGATTAAGACTTTATATTCAAATAAACCATCATGTATTATCTTTTCTGTCCATCAGTGCCTGATCTTTGCCACCATTGCTATTTCTATGGTGAATTATATCAACACACATTTCTTCAGGAATTATTCTGTCCATCGCTCTCACAATTACAAAAACAACTTTGATAGAACCAATAGCACTATCTCTTACTTACTGTAAAATGATCAGAAATTTGCACATATTGTGGAGGATGTTTGACATGAACTGAACAGTTTAATACTGTCTGTAAAAACTGGAGGATAAAATAGATTTTGAATATGTCTTTTCAGCTTTATTGTATTACTAATCTGAGCCCATGCAGTTAATGCATACAGTAATGGATCAAAACTACTACAAACTGCTATCCAAATAGAATTTATTCTGCACATGGTTATGTATTGATGTATATAAAAAACAAATAAACCCCACAATTTCAAAAGGCAAAGAAAAGCAATCAAATATTCAAGAAAAAATATACGGTGTCTCCTATTACTATTCAAATAGGAAAAAAGCTTCTCTTTCAGGGAATGCTGAGCTGTTTCTGTTTTTATTCTTTTAAAAAGTGCTTCTAGAAGTTAGGGAGAAGTGTATAACTTAAATATATGAACAAGATTGCCATTTATATCATGTACCACAAATATTACCTAGGTACTAGTTAGAAAGCACTTCTTATTTTAACTGAAAATAAGAATACTATCATTATATGGGTTCTCAAATCACTGACATGTGCAGCTTACTGTCAAATCCTGTCTGCTGTGTAGATAAATGTAAAATGATTTTCTTCAGACATGAATATTCAAGCAATAGGTAAATAAATTTCAGTTGCTTTTCTTTCTGGTGGATGATTCCAGATCAATTAGGGTAAGTACAAGTACACTATTTTGAGTCTTCATGTGTGTTAGATAATGATCAATGGTTCAAGGAAATCTCAGAAAGCAGCAGGATGTGGGTAATTTTCTGATTTTTTTTTTTCAAGTGTGCTTTCAGTTGAGTGTGGTTTTCATTAACAATCACTGTCCGAAGGAGACATGATTGGTGGAGGTAGTATTTGATGTGATGAGTTTGAACAATTCTAAGTAACTAATAAACCAAAATATTGTTCTTGCTTGTAAACAGTTTCCCTTTTTGAAGCAAAACAAAATTAGTCCCCTTTCATTTTTCAGCTGCAGGGAAAGACAACAAACCACAACATGATGGGGAAGATATGTATGAGACACTCCTATAATATATATCATTATTTTTGTTCAGAAGTTTACTGGTGTTTTGCCACCACTGGCTAAGGTTTACCAATCATAATCTAACCTGAGAAGATCAGCACAAGAAAGATTTAAAACTACATTAAAGTATAACCTTCACATCTAGCTCCATTGCGTAGTCAGGATTGGCAGACTTCACCTTGTATTTTGGGGGGGGGTGAGGGTGGGTGGGTGAAGGTGTTAGTGTGATTGGTTGGTTTTGTGGTGTTTTGTGGTTTGTTTTTTGGTTGGTTTTTTTTTGTGTGTGTGTGTGTTTGTGGTGGCTTTTTTTTTAAAAGCTGTTTTGCAATTGAAATAATTGTCTGGAGACAGGAAGACAATTAATAGAGAGTAATAGAGTGTTAGAGAAACCTATTTTCCTACCAGTGCTTTTCCCTGGTGTCTTTATAGCCAAGCAACAGCTTCTAGAGGTGTTTGTTTTCCCACTACAGTGGACTGGAAAAGGTAGATGTCTCCAAAGGGAATCCAGGCTAGTGAAGTCCATTGTCCAATCATTCACTATTTTTTGACAAGGCAGTTTTGAAGATTTTTCTTACTAGGGCTGACTACTAACTTGTCATGATTTATGACATCTGTGTTCAACAGTCAGAATCTTTTCCAAATTCTCCAACTTCTTTCAGTTTCAAAGAATTGAATAAATGAATAATGAATAAAGATTATTTGGAAGGTTCTCTGTCTTGTTTGTACAGATTTTTTTTGTTTGTTTGTTTTCTTTTTAGAAAAATCCCTTTGGTTTCCAATAGCCTACCTCTTTTCCCTGTTTTATTCCTGATCTTTCCAAACCAGTCATATTATTTTCTATTATATTGCTCTGCTTTATGAAAGAACAAACTATTCCTTCTTTATTTTCTCTTCTTTTCAGAAAAATGAGCTGCTAAGATATTTGTTCCTACTGTTCCAAAACTGTCTTCATTGAAAAAAACCCCTAACTCTCTGCGGAGCTAGGGTGTAATTTATCATTTCATGTCATTCAGCTTGACAAATTACACCATTTTATTTCCTACAATGTTTCTTTCTGTTCAAAATGATTTAAAGACTTCTTTAAATATTTTGAATAAATAAAAGTCCCAGAATACTGTTTTGTCAGTTTCAGAAATGCTGGAAGGAAAACTGAGAGAATATCAAAACTCAGAATGGGCTGAACAGAAAGGAATTTTCCCCTTGCAAATGGAAGCAAAATTTACTGCAAAGCACATACTTTAACTACCATTTCCCAAACAGGTTAAAAAGTCATGATAAGACTACTCTACTGTTGGAAAATGAAATCCAGGCTCAAAAAAACCATATCCTCTAGTTAGCTTTTGCTAGCACTTACCCCATGTATTGATTGGATGGCATAGAAAAATATCAACTTTGTCAGAGGTTTTCAGCAGACCACTGCCCTTGAGCATATGTACACAGTAGGATGGAATAGCCAGCTCTGTGATGCAAGTCTCTTTTATGCGGAAGGAAACAAATACTGGACAGGTTACTGTGTGGACCTCAGCTGACTACCAGGGTTAAAACCACAGCAGTCCTTTTTGGTGCTCAACATAAGACTCAAAAGGCTCGAGATAACAACAGATTTGATTGGAATTTATAGTTATTATAGCTATTTAGCTATTAACTATCAGGCTCTTGAACTTGCCACAGGGCTTGCTTGCCTTACTGTATATGAGTATCTAGTGCTTGTTAATGTTTTTTTGCATTTGTTGTTCGTGGTACTCTTTCTCATTTTACTCTGTTGTGCCTCTGAGCATTTGGATAACAGTAACAGACACACTGGTACACCCCTTGAATAAGGCCAAACCGGAGCAGGTTCACCCCTAAGAGGTTGTGGCCTATGGAAAGAGTCATGCTAGAGCAGAAGCAATAGGAGGAGTTAATTCCACTGTTGAACCCTATGGTCTGGTCCAAAGGGGTCAGAGGTGGAGACTGTAATGGACATACCTTTAAATTGTTGTAACCCAGGACTTGAGGTGCATGTTATAAGAAGTACTTTAGCAGGAACCACCTGAACCAATGGAAGATGTGCATCACAGAAAGCAGTACAAATGCAATCAATAATAACCCAACCTGAGCTCAAAGGGCCATGAGTAGTTTATGAGGATGCATTGAATATTGCTTTTCCTATCAAACTGTCTTTATCCTAACTCATAAGTTTTTGTACTTTTACACTTCTGAATCTCTTCTCCATCCCAGTGACTTAATGGCTGTGTGGGCTGAGTTGCCAACTTGAATTAAACCACAAAAATAGTTAAGAGCTGAACTCTGCTATACTTATCCTACACTGATGAAGAGTTCACAGTGATGTAGTCAAAAACTGCCCAAGAGAAGCCAGTTAGATCATCTACACAGCTGGTCAACCCCTTATTTCTGTGATCCATGGTACTCTGATGTGGGAGATAATCTTGTCAACAAATTCCCAAGCAAATACACTGGCAGCTGAATAAGAAACATCTAGTTTCACTCAATTCCTAGTTTGAAGCATTAACTAATAAAAGAAGAAACATGCAGTCAGAGATTCAACTTTTTTCTATACAGCTGTATTAAACTACTGGTTTTAACATGGTGCCTTGCAGAATTTTTAGCAGTTGGTACTCCAAAGTACTAGCCAATACAATATTAAATGAGGATGCAAAGAAAGATGAATTCATTATAAACTATTTAAAACACATTTTACTCACATTCATCCCATCTAAAAGGTCCTTGAGACAATTTCTGCTCATTTGTAAAGGTATATACTCACTTACTCAACTGTTGTGACTTCTTTTGAAGTAATGGTACTGTTTCATTAGCAGCTAATTTCTTTAGACCTAGAATTACTCAAGAGATGATTATATAAAAGTCAGAATCCCTCAAGGAGTTGTTGAAAGACAGTGGGTTACCAATTAACCATCTACGCTCAGGCTTCCTATTTTGTCTTGAAATGAAAACAGTGAGACTGTCCCTCACCTCGCTGAATAGAGCACTCAGTGTAGAAATATTCCTGATGCTTCCGTGAGCCAATAACATAAGTGTCAGCAGTGTAAAACTGAAATTCATCTTACCTGACTAAATGTATGCCATGTAAATGCCTGTTTCTGGATATCTGTATGCTGCACTCCTTTTATAACAGTCAGTAGAGAGAAACAGGCACCTAGAGAGCATTTTTATACAGCTGAATTAAATAAGTTCAAGAAGAAAGACTGAGTATTAATCAGTCTTTAAATTTTAACTTGTTATTTTTTTTTTTTTTTTTTTTTTATTTTTTGTTGTTGTTGTTCCTTGCTTTGAACTTCCTGTAATTCTCTCCTGCACAAATGGTTGTGTAAGGAGTAAACCCTAAGAAATGTTGATATGGATTACTTGATGTCACTTAGGATCATTGCCCAGATTTTTATTCAACAGTAATAGAATCATAGAATAGTTAGGGTTGGAAAGGACCTTAAGATCATCTAGTTCCAACACCCCTGCCATAAACAGGGACACCTCACACTAAACCGTGCCACCCAAGGCTTCATCCAACCTGGCCTTGAACACTGCCAGCGATGGAGCACTTACAACCTCCCTGGCCAACCCATCCCAGCATCTCACCACCCTAACAGGAAAGAATTTCTTCCTTATATCCAATCTAAACCTCTCCTGTTTAAGTTTGAACCAGTTACCCCTTGTCCTGTCACTGTAGTCCCTAATGAAGAGTCCCTCCCCACCATCCCTATAGGCCCCCTTCAGATACTGGAAGGCTGCTATGAGGTCTTCACGCAGCCTTAGTAAAACTACGGACTGGAATTAATCTCATCATACAGCAGATGTATAAATAGTAGGTAAGAGGGTTCAGTATAAAGGTGTCTCTTCTCTTTTTTTCTTCTGTATAGTCATATAGAACCGTAGGGTGACATGCCATATTTCCAGATGTGAAAAAAGTCTGATAAGGACTTATAAGCAATCATATAGGAACATGTTTATACATGGAGAAAACCTAGGTTTCTTCAGTTAAACGCTATTTTATTTCCTCTTTAGTTTCAAACTTAATTTCCTAAGGAGGTTAACATTAACATGCTCTTTATCTAGTTCTTTGCATTGAAACATCTTTCTTTAAGGTGGGAAAAGCCTAGACTGACAAGATAATGCTTTTCCCTGTCTTTTATTTTGTTTGTTTGTTTATTTTATTAAAGTTTTCTATCCAACTGGCAAGGTTTTGTGAGCAATGTACATAGTATTTATGGTATTTTCTTTACAAAAGGTTAAATATAATTTACAAAATCTTGAAGCCAATGTAAGGGGAGAGTGAATGAGGTATACAGGTATGTGTGAGCACAAATGTGAGTGTGAAGAGGAAATTAACTACAAAAAATCTTCAAGACCTAAGGCTCCTTCTTAAATTTAGAAATTAAATTCCATTTAAAGAGCAAGGTAAACTGCAATACTTCAGGGTTGTGAAAGAAATATTTGCTGGGAATTCTTGTAAGAAGTATCATTTGTAATATTTCTTATGCTGTTGATGCTTAATGCTAACTGAAATAAATCTCACCCACCCTCTTCACCTTCAAAGGAATCACTATTTTAAATAAATACTCATTTAATACCAGTCTTTAATTCATTCAGAAGTATACAGCTAAGCTTGTGTAGTCTTGTCTGCAGAAGATAATTACAAGGATGTGAATCACTGTCCTCACCTGAGTCAAGCACCCAAACTAATAATCCTTTTAAGACATTCTCATTATCAATTTTTAATATCTGAAGATTATGAATAAATGCGTAGCATCTGAGTCAGATGGTCAGAAATATAGTAGCTTTGCAGAGAATTTGTTTTGTGCTTTTTTCCTCCCTCGCTCAAGTATTAATTCAGCAATGCTAAATTTGTTATGAGACCAGAATTTGAAGAACAATATTAACCAATGAGGCTTTGAAATCCTTTCATGCTTTTCTGAACTTGTAAATCCACCAGTCATCTATGACCTATAAAGAATTAAATTAACCTCAGTTCTGTCAGATAAATCCTTGTTGGGTTTGTTTGTCCCTGGAAAAGCACTCTGTGCTGGACACTGGGAGCTGTGACATACATACAAGTTTATGAACAGAGGGAAATATTCTCTAATTTTTGCCTGCTTTTTGGTAATGGAATAGCAAGTAGCAGAGCCATAGGTGACACCTATTAGACCCTCACAATATGAGCATCCGCACCAGATAACCTATTTTAATGCAAATAACTAGTGCTGTTGTCACAAATATTTTAAACAGATTTCAGGAAATTAGCTTCTTTTTATACACTGCAAAGGTGGTTTTCTTACTTGAGTGGTAAAGTATTAGGCATGTACTGATCATGATACACTTACTTTGTGAATTCATGAAGGATTTCAGGGCTATTAATCTGTCTGTGCTCACACACAATGCTTACTATAAAAAGCAAATAAAAGCAGCTTATTGAGTTATGCCCCAAATGCACTTCTGAGTTGCCTATCTGAAGGAGCACCCTCACCACTGACATTAGAAAAAACCTACTTTAATTTATCTATAGACCTTGAAGGTTAATAAGAGATAAACCTGACTGATTATCAATAACGGCTCAGTATGAAAGTGTCCCAAACATTCATGACTACAGCAATTAGTCCTGATCTAATTGCAAACCTATGATTCTGTGTGCGTGTGTGTGTGGGAAGCAGCAAGGTAGTATTTATTCCGCATCATAGCATAAATGGTCTGTGTCTGAAAAATGTCCATGGAAAAGTGATCCACCAATCTCCATTAACTGAATGGGGCCAGCAGGGCCAGGTCGTAAGGCACAATCTGATTTCAGGTTCTTATTCTGACTAATCTGGAGGAATTTGAAACCTTTGAGCACGCAGTATTCAGAAGAGAGTTCTGCTCAGTTTCTTCCAGGAGATCTCCTCTGCATTGTTTATATAATTAATCACTGAACCAAAAAGAAATAGAAGCAAGTAGGGTTTAGAACTTGGTGGTTAGCATGTGCAATCTGAGTTTCAGGGAAACAGAATACAATTTCTCTGAGTTCAAATCTGTTTTCAGAGAACAAAACTGAACTGGAGTTTTCTGGGTTCTGGCTCATGTCTGTACTATCTGAAAAGTATCACTTTTGCTTTTTATCACACTTTATCAAAGTGAAACTTTCCGGCAAAGTGTTTTTTAAATAAACTCCATACTTGTTTGACTCTCAAGCAACCTTAAGCACTCAAATGTATTAAAGTGTGCTTTAACTTAGTGCTTGGGATTCTTCCAAGAGAAGTGGTGTTCCAAAGATGTGTACTATTTTTATTTACTGCTGTATAATGTGTGCTTTATGATTTTGTGCTGAATGTATCAGATCTGGAGCACTTCCCCAGACATTGCAAATGATTCTTGGGCATATTTATGAAGAAATATTCACTGCCAAATGAAAATACAAGAGATGGAGCTTGAATACCAGACCCCTGATCCCTGCACTGTCTTATTCCTACTTTAGTCCTTGACTGTCTTGGACACTTCCAACTAGCTGTTTCTTACAGAGATCATGTGTAAGCATCTCCCATATGAAGACAGGCTGAGAGAGTTGGGGCTGTTCAGCCTGAGGAAGAGAAGGCTGCATGGAGACCTCGTAGCAGCCTTCCAGTATCTGAAGGGGGCCTATAGGGATGGTGGGGAGGGACTCTTCATTAGGGACTACAGTGACAGGACAAGGGGTAACTGGTTCAAACTTAAACAGGAGAGGTTTAGATTGGATATAAGGAAGAAATTCTTTCCTGTTAGGGTGGTGAGATGCTGGGATGGGTTGGCCAGGGAGGTTGTGAGTGCTCCATCGCTGGCAGTGTTCAAGGCCAGGTTGGATGAAGCCTTGGGTGGCATGGTTTAGTGTGAGGTGTCCCTGGTTATGGCAGGGGTGTTGGAACTAGATGATCTTAATGTCCTTTCCAACCCTAACTATTCTATGATTCTATGATTCTAAGATAGGGTAAGCACTAAACAGTGAGTTGGTGAGTATTTCTATGTCATTTAATGGCACTTGCATCAATTGCTGGCTCTCCTTTAATGGTATAATCAAAGGTAACCCTCATATAATCACTTATAAAACTTTTTATCTCTGAATATGTGTAGTGATTAAATTGGTAGAGATTCACAAAAACTGCTTAATAGTCACAGAAAAATAGTTATTAAAGATTGGACACAGGGGCTAAACCCTAGAGAATAAGCCAGAAGACTCATCTTTTAACATTTAATAATCTCTATTAACATATGTTTCAATTGCTTCTCAATGCAGGCTTTGTTTAGAAAATTACTAAGTTCTTTTTAAAGATCTCTTATATGTTTTAGTTGAATAGCTCTTTTTCAGTCAGTCTTTCTACTTTTCTTCTGAGGGGATTCTCTAATTATAGAATTAGCCCTTGAATTTTTGTGATCTTTCTGGGGAGGGTGAGGACACTGTTTCAGTCCATTTTAGAGTTCTCTTGATCATATTAAAAGACTTCATTTAAATCACTGGTCAACATAAGATGGATTTAGCTAAGTTCAATGATGTCTATTCAGAAGCACTTGCATATTATAGTGTGTCATCTGTAGGCAAGGTCCTAATCTGTCTAAACAAGAATAAAATTATTTCTGAAACTACATCAAAGTAGATATGTAGCTATCAAGACATATTGTCTTACAACCCCCAATAGATGTTACTGACATCAGCCTTTTTTCTTAGAGTTCTTAAAGCTGGGTAATTTACTATTCACATACTACTTACCCATCACTGGGAGGTTAGAGAGTTCAGACTATTAGTACTTGTTCTCTATGATAGATTTAACAGAAGGCAGACATTAGCAAGAAGCCAAATGTAGTCATTTTAAATTGATCTTGTACTTGATTTAATTTAATTTAATTGATCTGAGTGTACTTGTAAGCATTTTGAGTATTATAAAGAGACCGAGAGCATCACATCCCTTACTCCATTCCTGACTTTGGGAAAACCCAAACTATTTGAAAATAATTATCACACATGCTTTAAACATTTTCCTAGAGGTAAAATAATAGTGTAAGAAAGTATTTTAAAGTACTCCATACCTACCAGGACACCAAGGCAGGTTCACTTATTCTGCATCCACAAATTTTCAGTCTTATTGTAAATGTGGCATAATTTTGCAGAACAGAGCATTCTGACACAGGAGAGGTTTTCTCCATTATGGGTCTTGTTTTTTTTTATCTGGTGTCTAAAACACTGTTCTGGGAAAACAAAGTTGCACAGGCAAATCTTGGAGTTCATTCATACCTATAATTCTGCACAAATGCTCTATTTACATCATTATTCTGTAGAAGATGTGTACCCCTGCTAGGTTTTGAGCTAGTTTCATGTGGTAGGGAGACTCTGGATGTACACAGCCAGCTGAATCCTTTATGGAGTCTAGGCACAGGGTTACCCTTTTTCTGAATCCCAAAAGTCCTTTGGTAAGATGAATATATCTCAGCATTCAGTTCAGATAAACTGACAGTGCTTCCAAAGATGTGCGGTATCAGTACTTCATATCCTTACAGGAATTTGTGCCAATAGCTTTATGAAACTCAAGCACAAGATCAGAAGTGTTTTATGGCACAGTGATTTACTCAGTATTCCAAGCTCAGATTAAGGTACAAGCTACGTACTTGCCTCCTCTGTTTTGAAATACGGAGGTTTCTGCAGTGTTAAATAAAAAAGAGTTAGAAGGGAATAAAAGGGCTAAATGCAAAAAAGTTCAGGGAAGGCCTGCAACCTGAAGTGGGCCTATAGGGATGGTGGGGAGGAACTCTTCATTAGGGACTACAGTGACAGGACAAGGGGTAATGGGTTCAAACTTAAACAGGAGAGGTTTAGATTGGATATAAGGAAGAAATTCTTTCCTGTTAGGGTGGTGAGATGCTGGAATGGGTTGGCCAGGGAGGAGTGCTCCATNAACAGGAGAGGTTTAGATTGGATATAAGGAAGAAATTCTTTCCTGTTAGGGTGGTGAGATGCTGGAATGGGTTGGCCAGGGAGGTTGTGAGTGCTCCATCGCTGGCAGTGTTCAAGGCCAGGTTGGACGAAGCCTTGGGTGACATGGTTTAGTGTGAGGTGTCCCTGCTTATGGCAGGGGTGTAGGAACTAGATGATCTTAAGGTCCTTTCCAACCCTAAGTATTCTATGATTCTATGATTCTAACTTCATGTCTCACATGCTGTTTCTGGAGATTGGTTCTCAGTAAAGTACATTCTTGTTTGAAGCCACTGATAAGGATTCATCCTTTTATTTTTTTCCATTAATACTTGAATTTTGAAATGATACTGTAATAGCAACTACCTTACTACACTAAGTTCTGTTGGCTTGGAGCTTATCTAATATGCTGTAAGTTTGTGATGACATTTGGTCACAAACTTTGATGCACTACTAGATTTTTGCAATTTCTTGTATCATAAGTAATAGTATTTTAATTGTATGCTTGGGAAAACTATTTTAGTAATAATAACAAAGTATGCTTTAAGTCATTTTTCACTGAAAGCAAACATCTTTAACAATTAGACTTTGCATGTTTTGCATGGGTTTCTATGAGCAGCACTGTTGAAGAATTTGTTTTCTTATTTAGTGATTTTATAACTTCAGTAAAAGTTAATCTATAAAGTATAAAATTAATGTGTTTACTCTATTTGTAATGTGTTTATTTACAGATATGCCTGCAAAGTTAATGACCATTACATTAATCATTTTAGCTCTTCAAATTGTTGTTAATGCTGTAGCTGAAATAAAAGTATCTTAGTGGCAATGTAATAGTATTGGAACTCAAACTATACTAAACATCAGTATGGTTTATTTTCACACAAAACATATTTACCAAATATTCATGACATTCTAGCAGATTCCAAAAATGAGTGCCTTGGGGTTTTTGTTGTTCAAAGCTAAGAAGTTATCTGAGGAGCAGAAGTCTGTAAAATTGTTGTTCCATCAACAATTACAAACTGTATGAGAAGAGATGATTACAGATTTTTGGTTTTGCACGTGGAATTTGAGTATGTCAAAAAGCACAATAAAAGCAGATATTTAGCACTTTCTGGTTTTCTATAAAATGTACTTGAATATATAAGCAACAGAGTTTTTGTTTTATGGCTGAAAACATGGATTTATTGTTGAAAGGTGTATACAAGATCCACAGAAGTACATAAATTAGGAAAATTATGTAATTTATGATGAAGAATAATTGACAGATGGGGGCCTATCCGAGGGTTCATATCTTCAGAACCCATTATTTCTCTTGGATGTCTATAGTTAAAGAGCAGAATTTGGCTTTGAGGTGGCATACCTTGCATTTGTGGCTACTACATAAGATTCCTGTCATGGTAGAATCATAATATACGTATATAAGATTAAAAATAAATGTTCTGATCAGTGAAGGAATTGCATTTAACTCCCCCCCAAAAGCTAAATATCAGGACTTGAATGGATAACAAATACACCATTAAGGCAATGCCAAAGGATGTTTTACATTTGTCCTTGAAAGTTACAGCTCCTATATTCTTTTAGACCTCAGAATGTAACAATTCAGAATTAATGGTAAAACACAAAAGTTATCTTCCAATATATGATAGATATTTTATGAAAATAGTTTAAATCTGTCCCCTGATTCAACTGTTACAAAGTGCATATTGTGTTAGAGATCACCTGTGAGATAAATAAAACTCTAAGCATCCTAGATTGGTTTTCAGCTGAAATTCCACTCAGTACTCATCATGGTATTCAAAATGTTACAACTGATCCAGATGTCTATTTACCCCATAGAAATAGTGGTGGCTAGATTCTGATACAGAATTAAAATGTCCTTTAATATTTCAACAGAATTCTAACTAAAAGGCAGTCTGGCTTTATTACGAACGCTTGTTGCAAAACAGAAAATCTTGATCCATTCTGCTTCTTTTAAGTGTTTGATTTTATTTCAAGAAAAAATGGCTATGGTTCATAAAAAATAATTGCCAAGAAATTCACTCAACTTTAATTACAGAATTATGGAATCATAGAATAGTTAGGGTTGGAAAGGACATTAAGATCATCTAGTTCCAACACCCCTGCCATAAGCAGGGACACTTCACACTAAACCATGTCACCCAATGCTTCATCTAACCTGGCCTTGAACACTGCCAGCGATGGAGCACTCACAACCTCCCTGGCCAACCCATCCCAGCATCTCACCACCCTAACAGGAAAGAATTTCTTCCTTATATCCAACCTGAACCTCTCCTGTTTAAGTTTGAACCTGTTATCCCTTGTCCTGTCATTACAGTTCCTAATGAAGAGTCCCTCCCCACCATCCCTATAGGCCCCTTTCAGTTACATGAAGGCTGCTATGAGATCTCCATGCAGCCTTCTCTTACCCAGGCTGAACAGTCCCAATTTTCTCAGCCTATCTTCATACAGAATGTGCTCCAGTCCCCTGATCATCCTTGTGGCCCTCCTCTGGACTTGTTCCAACAGTTCCATGTCCTTTTTATGCTGAGGACACCAGAACTGCGCACAATTTTCCAGGTGAGGTCTCGCGAGAGCAGAGTAGAGGGGCAGGATCACCTCCTTCAACCTGCTGGTCACGCCCCTTTTGATGCAGCCCAGGATACAGTTGGCTTTCTGGGCTGTAAGCACACACTGTTGGCTCATGTTCATTTTCTCATCGACCACCACCTCCAAGTCCTTCTCTGCAGGGAATAAAGAATATTTACAGCCCTCATGAAAGAAGAGATAGTAGTAAAAACAACCTCTATTATTGAAAATTTTAACTCCATTTCATATATATTGAGAACTAACCCCATATAAATGAAGAAAAATGGTGAAGGATGATGCTTGGAAATAGCTACGATGATACAGAAGAAGAATCCATAATCAGTCTTAAGATATTTAGCCTTTAAAGCCTTTATAAATGATCTGGAATGACACTAAATGTCATGGCTTCAGAACAGTGGATGATGAAAACTTGCAAACCTTGCTGAAAATGGCAAAGGAGTACCCAAAAACATAAATTGGAAGTACAAATGATGAAAAACTTGAGATCTGGGATCATTCTTCACATATTCAGTGCCTGTCTGAAGCTTTTGGATGGACTTGACTGGAAATGACCTTTGAATGGCACCTTTCTCAGTTCTGGTCTGATACAAATTAAAAGGAGAAAAATTTCCTGAAGAGGAAAGATGTGAACTTGTAGAAGGATACAATGAACACTATCAAAATTGTCTTCCAAACACCACATTTTCTCTCTACTGCTCAAGGCATGTTCAATAAAGTCTATAGGATGTTCTGAAAACATCTTGTTAATTATATTGCTTTGATGAAAAATTGTCAAATAGGACTGATTAGACTGATAAAGACCCTTTGAAGGTGAGTGGATACAAACAGAAAAGGAAATTAAGTGGGAAACAATTAGGTAAAAATTCATGAAAATTGGCCTTTACCTGCAGGTAGGTAAATCGACTTTTGAGGCAACAGGAAGCTAGAAGATAACTAACAATAATAATTATTAAAGCACTGTCATTTCTTGATGAGTTGTTGATCTATAAAGAAAAACAATAATTTAAAATTTAACAATGCTTAGTAATTATAATGAATTACAACTCTTGAACAGGATAAGCAGGTTTTGAGGTAGGTAAATAATTTTTTTCTTAAATGTTTGTGATAGTTTTTACAACATTCTTATCAAAGAATATTTTACTATCCATGATATGCAGAATATTTTACTTGCATGATTGGTCATTTTTTGAGCATCCTCTTTTAAAATGAATAGAGTTCTTTAAAAGATGCCAAAACCCATCTACGCAGACATGATTAGAAAGGCAGGCCTTATCTTAAAAGTAATTGGACATACATGAGATATTTTATTTCATGTTACTTCCATTTATGTCAGCAAAAGCAGTTGAGAACCTTTGGTTACATTTACAGGGAATTTATTTTAAACAAATTAAATTAAAACATTCTATCTTCTGGTTTAAGTTAAATCTGGATATTAAAATAAATTCCACTGCAGAATCTACCCAAACAAATAGTAAATACAGAATTTGGTCCAACAAGGAAAAGTAATTGTAATAAACCCAAATGCACATGGCAAATAACTGTGTTTCAGATGTTCCTTAAATAATATTTTGTTTATAAACAGTAAAAGAATTGCATCTGAGATTTCCACTAGCTATGTTCCTTAGAGGTTTACCAAATGGACATGTGCAATAAGTATCACTGAAAACCTCTAAACTGCCAAGAAAACTGGATCAATTAAGATTTGGTAAAGGATGAGCACTTTTAAACATGTTTGTTTGGATTTGGGGATTTTTTTGGCAGACTGGTTTCATAGAATCATAGAATAGTTAGGGTTGGAAAGGACATTAAGATCGTCTAGTTCCAACCCCCCTGCCATAAGCAGGGACACCTCACACTAAACCGTGCCACCCAAGGCTTCATCCAACCTGGCCTTGAACACTGCCAGCGATGGAGCAATAATAACCTCCCTGGCCAACCCATCCCAGCATCTCACCACCCTAACAGGAAAGAATTTCTTCCTTATATCCAATCTAAACCTCTCCTGTTTAAGTTTGAACCCATTACCCCTTGTCCTGTCACTGTAGTCCCTAATGAAGAGTTCCTCCCCACCATCCCTATAGGCCCCCTTCAGATACTGGAAGCGTGCTATGAGATCTCCATGCAGCCTTCTCTTCCTCAGGCTGAACAGCCCCAACTCTCTCAGCCTGTATGGAGATGCTCCAGTTCCCTGATCATCCTTGTGGCCCTCCTCTGGACTTGTTCCAAAAGTTCAATGTCCTTTTTATGCTGAGGACACCAGAGCTGCACACAATTTTCCAGGTGAGGTCTCGCGAGAGCAGAGTAGAAGGGCAGGATCACCTCCTTCAACCNTTCAATGTCCTTTTTATGCTGAGGACACCAGAGCTGCACACAATTTTCCAGGTGAGGTCTCGCGAGAGCAGAGTAGAGGGGCAGGATCACCTCCTTCAACCTGCTGGTCACACTCCTTTTGATACAGCCCAGGATACGGTTGGCTTTCTGGGCTGCAAGCGCACACTGTCGACTCATGTTCATTTTCTCATCGATCAACACCCCCAAGTCCTTCTCTGCAGGGCTTCCCTGAATCTCTTCTCTGCCCAACCTGTAGCTGTGCCTGGGATTGCTGTGACCCAGGTGTAGGACCTTGCACTTGGCATGGTTAAACTTCCTGAGCCTATAACATCAGCCTACCTCACAAGCATGTCAAGGTCACTCTGGATGGCATTCCTTCCCTCCAGCATATCCACTGAATCACACAGCTTGGTGTCATTGGCAAACTTGCTGAAACACTCAATTCCACTGTCCATGTCAGCCACAAAGATGTTAAACAAGTCCAGTCCCAACACTGATCCCTGAGGGACAGCACTTGTCACTGGTGTCCAGCCGGACACTGAGCCATTCACCACAACTCTTTGTGTGCAGCCATCCAGCCAGTTCTTTATCCACTGAGTGCTCCACCTATCAAATTGATGTCTCTCCAATTTAGAGACAAGGATGTTGTGTGGGCCAGTGTCGTACGCTTTGCACAAGTCCAGGTAGATGACATCAACTCCTCTATCCCTGTCCATCAGTTCCGTAGCCCCATCATAGAAGGCCACCAAATTGGTGAGGCAAGATTTCCCCTAGTGAAGCCATACTGGCTGCCACTAAGCACCTTGTTGGTTTTCATGTGCCTTAGTATGCCCTCCAGGAGAATCTGCTCCAAGATATTGCCAGGCACAGAGAGGAGACTGACTGGTTTGTAATTCTCCGGGTCATCCATTTTCCCCTTCTTGAAAATGGGGGTTATATTTCCCCTTTTCCAGTCTTCTGGAACTTCACTTGATTGCCGTGATTTCTCAAATATGATGGCCAGTGGCTTAGCAACTTCACTCGCCAGCTCCTTCAGGACCCACGGATGGATTTCATCAGGTTTCATGGACTTGTGCACGTTCAGGTTCTTAAGATGGTCTCGAACCATATCCTCTCCTACAATGAGCCCAAGGTCTTCATTCTCACAGTGCCTGTGTCTGACTTCCAAGACTTGGGTGGTGCAGTCAGAGGCTTTCCCGTTGAAGACCGAGACAAAGAAGTCGTTCAGAACCTCAGCCTTCTCCAAATCCTTCATAGCCAGTTCACCTAATGGCTTTTGGAGGGGGCCTAAGTTGTTCCTGGTCTGTCTTTTATTCACAATATACCTGTAGAATCCCTTCTTGTTATCCTTAACATCCCTAGCTAAGTTTAATTCTAACTGGGCCTTAGGTTTCCTTACATGCTCCCTAGCTTCCCAGACAACATCTCTGTATTCTTCCCAGACTGCCTGTCCTTGCTTCCACCTTTTATAAGCCTCTTTTTCCTTTGAATTTTTCTCAGCAGCTCCTTATCCATCCAAGGAGGTCTCCTGCCCCACCCCCCACCCTCCCAATGCACTTCCTTCTAGTTGGGATGCAACACTCCCAACTAGGTTTCATATTTACCAGTGTAGATACCACATACAGTCACTTTTAGTCTGCACAGTCAGCCTCCCTTTAATATTTCTGTGGGAAAAAAAAAAAACAAAAACCCAAACCAAAAAACAAACCTAACAAAAAGCTGCATTTACACAGAAAACATATCTGTAAACAACACAGCTTCTGTCTCACTCAGCTTCTTCCCCAGTCCTTCTCAGAGATGCCGAAAGGCATCCTAGAAAGATTATTGCATGGCCTTGAAAATTTCAACTAAAAGAAGAAAGCTTTGCTTATCTACCCCTTAAAGGTGCAAATATGCATGCAGAAATTATAGACAAGACAATAAATGAACTACAGTTGGTAGAATGGTTTCCTTTCATTCTCAGTGATAAACAGCTAGGTTTTTGGTTGGATTTTTTTTTTTCATAGTGTGTGTAACCTAGAAATTGGCAAAAAATTTCTGTTGTGTTTTTCCTCAAACATGCTACTATAGTAGATTTTTTATGCCAGCCTTGAATAAGATTTAAATGTGTTATGAACCTTTGAATACCTTATTTATAATGAAAAGTGATATATTTTTATCCATAGAAACATGCTATCTTGAATCTTTTTAAACCTCCTAAGGTTAAAGCAGCTTTTGAATTCTTTTATTGCATGAAATAAAAAAAATCAAAAGTATCTAATAATTTGGCTATTGCCCAAATAAAACATTCAAGATACTGATTCTTCACTGCTTAAACCTTTTTTTATTGTCTTGGATGAAGCAGTGTCCTGGTTTTGGCATATTTAGAGTTAATTTTCTTTCTAGTAACTGGTGCAGTTCTGTGTTTTGGTGTTAGTTTGAGAATAATGCTGATAGCACACTGATGTTTTAGTTGTTCCTATGTAGCTCTGCCAGTGAGAAGGGGCACAAGAAGTCAGGAGGGAGCATAGCCAGGACAGCTGACCTAAACTAGCAAAATGGATCTTCCATACCACAGCATGTCGTGCCCAGTATATAAACTGGGGGGAGTCAGCTGGTAAGCGCTGATCGCTGCTTGGGGGTGGGCTGGATATCAGTCAGTGGGAGGGGTGAGCAATTTTATCAGTCCTGCTTCTTGGGGTTTAATCCTCTTTCTCTATTATTATTATTATTATTATTATTATTAAACTGTTCTTATCTTAACCCACATGTTTTTACCTTTTTCTGATTCTCCTCCCCATCCTACTGTGGGAATGGAAGTGGAGTGTTTGAGCGGTTGCGTGGTATTAGATGCCAGATGGAGTTAAACCACAACAAGCAGATAAGAAATATAATCTTTCTGATCATCTCTTTACAAAGCGTGATAACCTCAAAGTCCCAGAATCTGTTCAGCCGGAAAGGATTTTTCATACTCAAGGCTTAAGGTAAGCTTGCACCTCAGTGTTCAGCCTGGGAGGCTGCTGTGTACTGGTCTTGCATCTGGCTTCAGCCAGCGACTCAAAGGTATGGTGATAGTGTAAACTGTTGCCTTTAAGCTGAGACAGCTGTATAATTCAGAGAATATTACCTCTTTCAGGTTCACTGCAAAGGCAGAGATTAGTTCCACTTACCTGAGGTTTAGCAAGGCAGTTTAGCTTTCCATGGGAATGGGAGAGAAGCAGTCATGCAGGCAACGATGGGCTTGGCTGAGAAGTAGTAATTAGAGATGTGTTTCCACTGATACTGTGACAAATGAAAAGAGTATCTTGGGCCCCTCAAGTCCTGTCATGAAACTAGCTCATAATCCCTTCATTGTCAGTGCATTCTGAGCTGTTGACATTGCAATGTTAGATATGTTTTTAGAATAAATTAACCAATAGACATGAAAGTGGCATACCAGTAATGATTTTCATGGGTGGGTGTGAAAGTTTTTCACTTCATGTTTTTGGATGGACTAAATTGCACTAAGGAAGCACGTTCTCATGACTTATGAAATGGCTTAAAAGAAGTAAGCTAAACAATTGGGAGTAGCAGAAACCTGTTCCCTTATACAATTGTTTTCTGTCTTTGATTCCTTTACCTATAATCCTTTTCCTTTGCAAATCCTTTGTGATCCTTTTCCTTTGCAAAATACTTAGCATTACTCTGCAAAGCAACACTGCTGTATTGTTATTAGGTTCCCAGGGCTTGCACCAGTTTTCCTCTGTGGCAAAGGTCTGTACAATTTTCCTCCTTGTTTCTACTGTTGTGTCACGATAATTCCTCTGACACTCTGAACAAGGATTAATCTCTGTCTTGTAACAGAGTATCACAGTTACTTTTATTATGTTTCATACCAAGAATTGATTCCCATGACTTTTCACTATGTATGAGTGCATGCATACATAGTAAAGAAGTTAGTGGCATATGCTGAGATTCTGATCAATTGCACAGCATAAGAAGAGGATTATCTGAAGAAAAAGATCAGCTAAAAAAGGATATGTGTATTTCGATTTTTGTTTTGAGAATTTAGATTTGTGTTATTGCTTTATACAGCCCTTAGCATAGGGCATTCTGGAATCTAAGAAGCTAATGAACATATTCAAAAGCACTAAGCTTGTACACCTCTCCAAATGAACAGGAGAGGGATGAGTGTCAGAAAACCTCTTTTTCACAAATCCAGGATATCTTGGAAAAATGAAAACTAGCACTTTCTTTTAATTGCAGCTTCAGACTAGAGATGTAAAGTGAACTACAGGTGGTCATTGAAAATTGAGTTAATAAACCCAAGAGTTTCTAGGCCTCATTGTCTCTGTACTTCATCACAAGTGAGACACCTATGGCTGGTTAGCTGAAAACCTCTTTAGACACCTTGGAATACATTGATAAGTGGTTTGGTTTAGCTGTCTAAACAAACGCTTCTATTGTTATTTCACACATTGGTGCACCCAGGATATGCACACTAGATGGTATTTATACAAAGGGTGCTTGTGAGACCTGTGCCCTTCTGAGTAGCATCTGAAGGCTATGTAAGAAGTGAGAAAATTATGAAGGACAGTGTACAATACAAAGAAAATAGCTTGTTTGCTTTTTGAACCTTTCCATATTCTGACATTGTGCTCTTAAGAGTGCTTCTACTTTTAAAGAAAAAATAACAACTGAAAGTTGAACAAAAAAGCATCTATGATTTCAACCTTACTGGGGAGGGAGGAAAAATTAATAAATTAAAGAAATCAGTGCTATCCAGTCTATCTCCTTGTAACACCATCCTGTGCCCAGGAATATCATTTAGCTTAATGAGAACCATGTGTGTAGCAAGAGGCATGAAGAAGGGGAATCTAATGCAGACACAGCAATATGTTGTGTAGAAATGTGAGCAAGAAATGAGAGATGGCTGGAAGAGAAATGGGCAGTTAATGGTAAGTCAGCCTTTATGAGTGATGTTTGTTGCCATCATATCCATTGATCTGAACATGTATGAGCTTATTTATTTAAAAAATGTGTGCTTGGACTTAAAGACCTTATGCCTGAGTTGCAATGGTAGAGGCATTTTTAATACATCAGCTTTCCCCACCCCCCATCCACCTGTCTGTATGGTTATCTTGACAAGTTCTCCATCATGAGTAGTCAGATTCATAGCCTTCTCTTAGAGTTCCATTTGCCAGTAGGGAATTTTAGGGACAGGTTTATTCATAAATATTTGATGGGAGAGAATACATTATGATATTAGCTTAAAAACACATAAAATTTTCCATCTAAAGTTACATAAAGAGCCTTCAGTGTTTATCCTTTAATGATTTACTACATTAACAGGATTATTTAAATTGTTTATTAGAGAAAAACCTTAAACCTATGAGACTTCAGACATTTTTTCCAGGAGCTTGTAAATGTTGCAGAGAAACATTTCAGTTTATTATCAAGGGAGGTTTTCCTTGATGTCAAGTCAGACCTGAAACTGAAGAATTAGACAGTCATTGATGTATATGGTTGTATTCCTGTGTCGAGAGGTTTTTCTAGGGCTGATTGTATGAGAATATGTTGGAATGAAGCTCTATTTTCCCTTTAATCAATATTACAGAGCCTTTCTATGTGAAGAGTTAATACGTATTCATTATACTTCACAATACTTTTGAAATACCAATCTGGGAAGTATTATTAAACCACACACATAATTACACCATCCCCTAACCCACCCCCACTCCACCCCTCACCCCATCTCCCC